>JBCFYV010000446.1:0-226760 GCA_039000515.1 Timema cristinae | reverse complement strand
AGATTGATTATAATTTGCTTTTAATGAGCAACAAAATGTCATATATAAATTTGTTGAAAATTTTTATAGAACATCATCAATAGAATAAATATGGATTGACAACAAGTCTAAAATACACATAATACATATTATAATTAAGTAACAAAACTTGGATACAACAAATTAATGACAAAACAAAGTTTAAAGATCTTCAGTGTTGTAATTATGCTATAAATTTGAATTTGTGGGTTAGCATCTTCCAAAGAAGTTTAATAAAGTTAAAAAGTTTCTTGTTACAATGTTTTTGAAGAATCAAATAATTATAATGTTATTTATAAAATTTAATCCTTATCTTGGTTCACTCAAGTGTTTTCCAACGGTTCGTAAGTCCTTTTTCTACATCATCAGATTCGTCATCGTCCCGTAATCGTCTTCAGCCAGATTAATGATGATGGAAGGGTGGGTCTCACTTGCATCCATTTTCATATCCCTGTCCCAATCTTCCTTAATAAGTCACTCGCAATGGTTGACATTCTTACTCCAACTGAAACATTAAAATGTACAGGCATGGCAAAGATTCTATACACAACACACTTGTACCTCTTTTTTTGCATGGATAACATTAGATATGTATATCTATAATTATGCATCATATATCTTAATATAGTGAGCTAGGCAAAATATTATTAAAAAGTGTATTTTTTATAAAACTATACCTCTCAGGGGTTACTTGAGCAAGGGCTTCCTCCCAGATTTTTCTAACGGCTTCATCATCATACTTCCTGTCACGACCTGTATGTTTGGTGTATGATTTGCATTGTGCTCAGACCAGTTCTATTGGGTTGTACTGGCAATGTAATGGAGATAAACGTAAAACCTGGTGCCCATATTCCATGACCATTTCATCAATTTTATACCTCTTTATAGGTTTGTTTGCCAAGGCAAGGGTCATTAGTTCTCCCCTCAAAGCAAACAGAGGAAATGCTATACCATTCTTCTGAAGCCATGCCGCATATTCCTCTTTATTCCAACTCTGTCAGTAATTTCTCAATATCAAGGTTTTTTTTAACCTATATTATTGGTTTTGTGACTGGACATCCTTGAAATGGAGATACTTAAAGACTTTAGTGTATTCTTCTATTTAACAGATTAGCTTAGATAATAAGATTGATTTTAAAAATGTGGACATAGCAGTTGTGAAAGTATTTAAACCCTATTTATATTTAAAGTGCCTTATGAGGTTTTCACTAACCTGTACCGAATGATATGGAGCATTGTCAAGAACGATAACGGAAGGTTCCTCGAGGCTAATTGGTAGCTGGTTTTTCATCCATGCTCCGAAATTTTCCTTGTGAAAATCTCCTGTTGTCTTCTTCGATGCAAACAATAACTCAGCACCTTCCACAAAGCCCTTTCTTGAACCAGCATGCAAAACAATAAATCTTTTGCCATCATTCGTCGACCAACTCTTACAATTAAATTTTGTATTATCTTGCCAAATTTTAGAAACAGTTCTTGTAAAAAAAAAATGGTGTATAAATTTACCAACCATTGAGTGTGTGTCTAATATAAGAATTGATCTAAGCTATGTTTTATATATTCTACTGTCTACATTTGAGGTTATGAACTGCAAAACACAATTATAAATAAAAAAATTACTGTTATTATATAAGTACTATATAACAATTAAACGTTTGTGTATAGAATAATAAAAACTGTTACTTCTAGAAGAAAAAAAAACGGTTTCATCCAGTTAAACAAAATCCACATTTATACAATCGGTTGTACATATGCTGGAGGTATTCTCGAAGAAAATATATTCTCTTGGCACATGTGTTTGGTTCTTCCACAATCCTTCTGCCACTTGAAGCCCATTACTTTGAGAAGTTTTGTCAAGGTCGATTTATCTCCTTGGAAATCGATTTCTGCGGTCTTGATTGCCAACAAAATAAAGTCCATCGACACATGTTTACCTGAAAAAGGCATATGATAGAATAAATCAATATTAATCAGTCACAAATAAATAGACATCAAATAATGTTGAAATAGCAACGGTTAAGTAATTTTGTAGCTTACCCCTTGAATAACTATTGGATTAGGAAGTAGCCTGCCAACAACAAGCGAGGAAGTGCCAAAATGTGTACATATAAGGCATTTTTTTTAGTTAAAACATTGAGCAATGAATAGTTTTACATTGTCATTCCGCTCACAAGGATATGTAAAATGATATCTTAATGACCTAATGCCCGAGCCCTACTCGGGGAACAGCCTCGAACCCTCCTCGGGGCACTAAATTACGTGCGACCATTATTGACCCGCTCAATCCCGCCTCTGACACTCCGGAGGTTGGAATGAGTGGTGGTACAGGTGAGGCCGCAAAGGCGGGTGCCACTGGTGCCTTGAGGAAGGATCAACGAGGGGCCGCAGACAAAATTACATTTTAAAAAACTTTGAAGGCCTTAACAAAGCCTTCGCGCAAGGCTACACCAACCCAGTCTCCCCAGACTAATTCAAAGCCTCTCCTGATGCGGGAGGTCCAGGAGAAACTAGGAAAAGAAAGAGGACCTAAAAAGGTCTGCAACCAATTTGTATTTTTAAAAGCTAGTGTTATGGATTGCAATGATAAATAAATTTTATATTAATAAATTCTGTCACTACTACAATGGAATTGTAGAGGTTTCTATGCTCACGTAGAGGAAATTAAACAACTGATTTCTTTCCTGCATCCTTCCGTCTTGTGTTTGCAGGAGACCCACTTCTGCCCAACTGACAACCTGATGCTACGTGGGTATGATGTATATTGTACCAACAAGCCATTCTTTGATCGGGCTAGTGAAGGTGTATCTATACTCCCACAAATCAATATATATCACAAACATATTAATATTATATCTGATCTCCAAGTAATAGCTGTCCGAATCTCCATTGCTATGGAAGTGATGTGCTGCATCTACCTCCCACCAGGTGAATTTTTTTCCAAAAGGATCCTAGAGGCCCTCTTTATACAACTTCCTGCTCCCCTTATTATCTTGGGGATTTTAATGCACATAACCTGGTGTGAGGGTCTAATTTTACAGACGCCCGTGGGAAGATAGTAGAGAATATTCGTCTCGGGAAACCTGGTGTTAATGAACACCGGGACCCAGACACACTTCTCTACCTTTAATGGTTTATCCTCTACCATCGGCCTAACCTTATGTAGGCCTGGGATCGCTGCTCATTTTCTTTGGGAGGTCCACTCTGACCCATGCGGCAATGATCATTTTCCCATTCTGCTCTCACCACTTAAGTTCCTCCCAGTATGGCCCGGCTACCCCAATGGGTGCTAAAACGTGCTGACTGGGATAGATTCCGCAAGCTCGCCGTATTTGGTGAATCGCAACATCCTGATGTCGATGTTAAGGCTGGGCATTTTACTTCGACGGTCATCGCGGAGGCGAGTGCTTTCATCCCTAAATCCGCGCCACCGACCTGTTCCCTGGTGGAACAAGAAGTGTCGGTTGGCTATTTCTGACCGTCGAAGGGCCCTACGCCTCTTTCATCAACTTCCCACTTCGGAGAATCAGGTGTCATTTTGGATTCTATGTGCTAGAGTTCACCGTGTTATTCGAGAAAGCAGAAGAGAGTCTTATAGACACTTTATTTCTACCCTTACAATTACTACTCCCACAACTAATGTTTGGGACAATATTCGTAAATTAAGTAGTAGCAAAAATTCAACTAATAGTGTACCTGCCCTCATGTCTAACGGTTCACTTGTCTCCTCCCCTGCGAAGGTCATCAATGTTATGGGCTCAATGTTCGTCGCCATCTCTAGCACTGCGAGTTACTCTAAAGTGTTTTCGGTGCATAAGGGGGACATCTAGCGCCATTCTATTTATTGACTTTGGTCAGTGTCGAGGGAGGACTACAACTCCCTCCTGATTATGGATAAACTGACCTATGCCCGATTTCAGGTAGGCAGAACAGCTTCTGGTCCTGACGACATTCACATTGAGATGTTAGGCCACCTGCCCCCTTCTGGACAGATATTTATTTTGGACCTCTACAATAGTTTTTGAGTATTTCATCAGTTCCCATCACTATGGAGGCAAGCAACCATTATACCTATTCATAAAAGTGTCAAGGATAAATTAGAGCCAACTAGTTATAGACTGATAGCCTTAACTATAGTCCAGGTCCCAAATGCCTTATATCTATATTGGCTTGTTTTAGGGTATGAATAAAAAAATTGAGTGTTTATACAGCTTACATTTTGTATATTTCAAATCCTATTGATAAGTTTTTACAAAGTTAATGTGTTACGTATGAATTTCTATGTTTTTTGAACCAAAGAATACGAAAATATAATTATTTAATTAATCAAATAAACCACAAGTAAGTTAACAACGTAAAATATTACAATAACATAGTAATTACGATCTTATTTTATTGAACTTAAAGAAATACAGTAACCAAAATACTCTAGCAATCAGACGTGTTTAGCTTGACTGCTGAGGACGGGGAGATCGAGGTTCGAATCTCGGTGGGTGAACTGGGGATGGTTTTTCCTAAATGGTTTTCCACCCTACCGCCACGCAAATGCGGGTTCACTTCCTCTAATTAAACCTTCCCAATTCCTAATCCATTAGCATAACTAGTACTTAAAGCGTATGACCCGAACGGTTAGTAAAACGCGGTGCTAAACATTATTATTATTATTATTATTATTAATCAATTAGAATTATCATCATGGTAGTTTATTGAACATTAGAAAATGTTTTAACCATTAACATTTCATAATTGTTATGTAATTGTAGCTATTAACATTTGAATTAGAATTATAACAGCATACAAAATAATTATGTGAAACTCATCTCGGAAAGCTAAAATAAATCGTCTTCAAAGTTGCTTTCTCTTATTTCTTCAGAAATTTTAGTTTGAGGGTTACAGCATATTTTCCCTTCATGGAAGCACTGATATAACCCTTTTGCTGCGTATTTCATTTTTACTTCTTACCTTCAGAAATGCTAATTATAAGTCAAAAATTCTAAATCTTAAAATATGCTTGATGATCATAATTATGATCAAATAATTTTATAATAAAGGAAACTGATAAACCTAAAGAAAAAGGAAAAATAAACTACTAAGAATAAATTTGATGAAGAAAGTCCACCTAGGGAAAGAGGAAAAATGTGGGAAGAATCCAATGCACAAAGGTGACCTCTTCTTCCTTTCTTCTGTCTTCTATAGTAGAAGTAGTCACACACACATTTTAACACAAATAGAATATTTTGGCATTGTTGCCTTATATCAAATACTAGCCCCCTTCCCCATAAAAAAAATATTGTAAAGAATCCTGTAAAACAAAACTTCAAATCATCCATCATGTCAATATAAAAACAAAACTTTTTTTTTTAAATACAGTCCTACTGTATAGCCCCCTCCCTCTTTTTATTCTACCTCCTATTTTCATCTCATTCCTCTTTCCTCACCCCTACCCCCCATCCACTTCACTAACCCCACTTTCTCTTCAACAACTTTTTTTTTCCAACGACTATATAATATACTATTATCATTTTTATGAATAATTAATTAAATTTTCAAAATAAAATATAGCCTATGTTACTCGCTGATAATGTAGCTTTATATTGGTGAAAGAATTTTTATAATCGGTCCAGTAGTTCTTGAGTTTATCAATTACAAACAAAAAAATCAAATTATTCCTCTTTATAATATTAGTATGGACAAAGAAGAGAGTAAATAACACATACAATGGTTTACTCCATTTTGAATTTTAAAAGAAACTCTTAGAATCACATTGTGCCAATTGTTTTGGGGAGTAAAGATAAATTCCTTGGCTATGGTTAATATTTATAGAAAACTGATTATGATGATGATGATGATAATAGATAAGAAAATAATGATAATAAAAAATAGTAACAATAATAATAATAATAATAATAATAATTTGAAAAATAATAATATTGTGGAAATAAACTATCTTCTGTTGAGGCCTGGTGGTAATCTTGATTTGGGAATCCATCGGTGGGCCAGTTACCACTGTCTTAAGTTGAGAACTGTTGCACTGTATGGGAAATGCTCTTAATATTTTGGTGGTGTAGCTGATTTGAAAGTCCTGGTTGTAGGTACAGGCTTGTCCGGATCTTTGTGGTTTGTGTCAAAACGATGATTGTTCATTCACTGTCTGAGAGAACCTGTATTGAGGCCTATCTATATATTCTGCACCACATAATTTGCACTGTAGTTGATATATCAAGTTATTGGTTTTGCAATTGTAATAACCAGGAATTTTGTATTCCAATTTGGTTACTTTTCTGTTGAAGGATGTAGCTGGTAGGTGGAATCCACATGTGCTGCAACGGGTGCTACCGCAGGGGTGTGAACCTTTGGTAGTAGGTTTTTCTTCTCGGATTCTCTTGGGGTTAGGAAGTTTGGGATGGACTAGAATATTGTGGAGATTGAGTGCCATTTGAAAGTGACTCTTGGGGGTGAACTAAAAAGGTTTTGGGTCTGGGTAGAACTGGTTATGAATTTGTAACCACTTTTAAGGATGGTGTTGATACGTTGTAGACCAGGATGGTATTGGGTTGTGAGAGGGATGTCCTCAACCTTTTTTGGAGGGTCGTAGTCATCCCTGGAGAGTGCTCTGGAGATTTGGTTGTCTATTAGAGGCTTGGGGTAACGTCTACTTTGGAAAGCTCTGGAGAGTTGTTTACAATATTCAATTAAATCGTCAGGTTCTGAACATATCCGTTTGGCTAATGTGGCAAGGCTGAATTGTAGAGACCTTTTTGTGTATGAAGGATGGCTGCTATGGTAGAGGAGGTATTGTTGGTGATTGGTGTGTTTTATATGTACAGTGGTACGAATTTGGTTGTTTTCAAGGAACAAATTCATATCAAGGAAGGTAAGACTATGATGTGATTTATTGTGGGTGAAGTTTAAGGGGCTGCAATTGTTGAGATAATCTAGAAAGACGTCCAAGGATTCTTTGGAGTGAGGCCAGATCATGAAAATGTCGTCGATGTAGTGAAGCCATAGATAGGGTTTGATGGGCTGAGAATGTAGAAAGTTTTCTTCTAGTAGTCCCATGTAGAGATTTGCATATGAAGGAACCATGCGTGTACCCATAGCTGTGCCCTTTATCTGTAGGTAGTGTTTGTCTGGAAAATGAAAGTTGTTAAATTGAAGGATCATCCTAGCCAGTTCCACCAGAAAAGAAGTGGTAGGCTTGGACCCAGGAGGTCTGCGCTCTAAGAAATGGTCCATTGCTGACATTCCATGCACATGAGGGATGTTAGTGTAGGGTGCTGTGACATCAACATTGACCAGAAAACAGTTCGATTTTGTGAATTTTGTCTAAAAAGTGTTTTGTAACCTGTATGAATGAGGGAAGTAGTTTTACAAAAGGTTGTAGATGTGACTCAACCAGAGATGAAATTCTCTCAGTTGGAGAGCTGCAACCAGATACAATCGAACGGCCAGGTGGAGGGTTTATTTGTTTGTGGATTTTAGGGAGGAGATACAGTGTGGGAGTTTGAGGTTTTTGTGGAATGAGAAGTTGAATTGAATTGGTGGTGAGATTCTGCCAAGCGCAAAAAAAATAACCTATAAATCAAAGTTAACTTCTTACACTGCATAAAGAGACGGCTACATATTTATAGCTAAACACAGACCCTAGCCACTTATGTAAAAGTTAGAAAAAAATCATATGAATCCCCAACATTACGACTACTTACATCCTAATATGTTCTTTAGAACTATTGGCATCAAAGAGTAAAGAGTATCTCTGAGCACTTGCTTTTATTCTACTTGAAACAGCGGGGGGAAATATGGATGGATTGTATGACGTAAGATATCATTTACAGCTAATGAGTTCTTAGATTACCTTATTGGCGCCTGCGCAGAACACCGATAGTTACAAGACAGAAATGGAGGGCGGGCTGCTTGGTGGAATGCTGGATGCTGATGGTGGACTTTTTGCTAAACGTGTCATGTTTTTGGGGTCCCTCCCGCTGTCCGACTGAGTCCCAATTACGGTTTCCTCACACTTTTATACCCATTAGCCTAATGGCGGCACATCGGTACAAAAACGGTCAGAAGGTCTTCGGGATGAGCCGGAAAGCACGAGGGATTGCATGGGCTTCTTTTAGGGCCCTTCATTTGTGATGACACAGATTTGTTTGTCCTATTGTTGTACTACTACCACATTTTATCCATGAAAAATGAAGTTTACATGGTATCATTGAAAGCATCTCGGACAACAATAGATATCAAGGCAACAACATTAAAACATGAGGACATCATTTCAAGTCTTCCTGCAGCTCACTAAGTAACAGACTTTAGAAACTGAAAATCATTTTCATGTACATTCAACTTTGATACTTTCTGGCACACTTCTAGAGCTAAAACTTTCAATGAACGAATAATAAATATTGGATAAACTGCAGGCATGGGCATTTTCTTGGGCCCCTTGTATCTTGTTATTATGACATCTGCCTCTGGATTAAAAGTTACTTCATGTTTCGGTAGTCTGTGAATTGAAATTTGTTCTTGCTCCTCATATAAAATGTTTATGAATTTTGTGAGGATCATTCGCATTGAAAGAGTTTGTTGTAGTCCATTTTCAGAGCATATATTCGCATTAAAGTTGTCACCAACTACTTGGACTAATCCGTCACCATTTGTGAGACCCCTCAAGTATATAACCTCCACTGCATACTTTTGCCACAGATGATCGAAAACGTTTACATTCATTGATGTAGTAATAATTTTAAAATGACCGAGTCTTCAGTGAGTTAGAGAAGGCAACTTGGAGTTGAACAAGGACATTTTTCAGAACACTTGAAACTATACTACCAATTGTACCTGCTGCCAGTTCAGGTATTTTAAGCTCGTCCAGAAAATCCAAAAGCATTTGACTACCACTTTATAGAGTGGACGTTTATTTTAACATGGTATTTGGATTTGTATACATCGATACTGGCAGTTTCCCTTCATATGATAGATGGTAAGGGTTGTACATGCTCTAAAGTGACATCTTCATCGTATTTTGTACTGAATGAGTTTCATTGTGCAATGTTTTCTGAACAAAATTAAACTTGCTATTACAGGGGATGATAGTACTAAAACTGTATTTCTGAAATGTTCTTGCAGTTTTTGTACAAATATCCTTCGTGATAGAGTACTTCCCCTTAAAGCTAAATAGAAAGAGTGTAGCTCATCAACACTGTTACAGGTTTGGCTACTGTTTTCATTAATTTCTTTTTAGGTAAAAGTAACTTTATCTTCCTAATCCTTGACCCAAAAAACATTAAAAATTATATTTCACACGATAACATTACTTTCAAAAACAAATTCTAGTTATGTGGCAACCATATTGGATGCCATTTTGAATTAAGTTTTTCAAGGGGTACAGAGGGGCGTCAACTAGAATCTTGAAATAGAAATGAAAATCAACCAGTAACAGAAAAGAAAAAAAATCATACATCAAAACAAGCTTTTAGTGTTGGCAACCAGACTACTAGTTGTGTATGCAAAATATTGGAAAAATTTATCAAAAAAAATATTTATATGGGATTTAGAATCCCGTAATTTGCTATCTAATATTCAATGTGGTTTTCGCCGTAACCAATCCATAGTAGATCATCTTGTACGTCTCAAGGCGGCTGTTCATGACGCCTTTCTCCATAGGCAGCATCTTCTGGCTGATTTCTTTGATCTGAAGAAAGCGTACGACACCACCTGGTGGTACAGCATATTGAAAACACTTTATAGTTGGGGGTTCTGAGGAAACCTCCCTGATTTTATAATGGATAGACACTTACGGCTAAGGTTGAATGATAGCTTATTGATTTTATTTAAAAATTTGGGGTGACTCATGTCAGTATTTTAAGCTGTACAATTTTTGCCATCGCAATTAACGGCACCAAGGACAACGTATGCTTACCTGTCTGTTCATGGCCTTTTGTGGATGACTACCCAATTTATTGCAGTTCAGTGAGTTTCCACAGGGCTGAATGGCAGATAACACCTGCTGTAAACAATCTATGATTGTGGGCATCTCTTAGTGACTTTTGCTTCCCCGCAGCCAAGATGATGGTCGTATACTTCCATAGATTAAGTAAAATACAACCAGCCTCCAGTATTTTAATGAACCACATTGTTTTACCTGTCTCAGAGACCGTAGTTTTCCCAGGTCTCTTATTTGACTTTAACCAACTTGGCTCCTCCACATTAAAGACCTGAAAGCGGGATGTGCCAAAGCGTTGAATTTGCTTAAAGTAGTTAGCTGTCGCTCGAGGGTGCTGATACTTTAATGCACCTCTCTAGGGCCTTGTGAGATGAAAACTTAATTATGGCAGTTTTGCTTATGGATCAGCTAGACCTTTGGCATCAAAGATGCTAGATAGTGTCCACCATCATGGCATATGACTGGCTACTGGTGTTTTTCATGCCAGTCCAGTTGCCAGCATCTGTGTCGACGCCGGTGAGCTGCCCCTTTCTTACTGGTGGTCCTATCTTCTGGCATCATACTTGTGGAGACTTCATTGTATGCCAAAGTATGTTTCTTGCCATCCTGTGCTCCATCCTCCCCCTCGTGGGTTGTATGAAACCAAATGGCTTATTGCAAGGCTGGTTGGGATCCGGATGCTATTGGTTTTCGACACGTGTGGTATAGTCCTGCCAAAGGCTATCCCCACATCTCCAGGTTGAGTTTCTCCCTGGAAGATACACCTCCCGAAATGCCATTTTGATCTTGAAAAATTTCCTTAAGCAACCATCCTACATATTATTTATTAGAAGACCTTTAACAAGCTCCTCTCCACTCACTTTCAGTGTTTTCAGCACATCTATATGTATGGCTTTAAGTGTGGGGCCTCTTTTAGATCTTTGTGTATCAAAATTGTCACCGTTCTGTTTTCATCTGCACAGATTCTATGATTTACTTGTTGGTATTATCTCCCTCATGGGGCAAGTTTGGGTGTCATATTTTTAGATTTAAAGGGTTATATTCGTAGTAGGGTCTAAACCACTTGGCACGGGCAGTGGGTTTCAACCCCTGGTCAGAAGAAGCTGTGTTCTATCAGGGACGGGGTCTTGCGGTGGCCTTCTTTTATACGAAAGTTTAGAAGATAAAAAGTCATTGTGACAAGACTCCGCGTCAGTCGTACATATCTGACCCATGGGTTTTTACCTCCAGTGTGTGAGTTTTACGCTGCTCCCCTTAGTGTGTACCACGTTTTGGTGGAGTGTTGCAAGTATGCCCCTATTTGCCTGGCTCTTAATTTTAATGGTGACCTTTCTTTTTTACTGCGTGACAGTGCTGATGGATTCATATATTTACTCTGTTCTCTATGCCAGGTGAATCTTGCAAATGCCATTTGAGTCACTTTTATAAAGTGGCTCATTTGTATTTTATCTCATAATGAGATTATTTTTAACAATTTTAGTATATTTTTATATGTTTATTTTGTCTTATTAACACATTGTATTTAAAATGTTTGTTTTGTCATTTTAACATGTATTGTAATATGTTAATTTTGTATATTTAATATGTTTACTCTGTACTTTGGAATGTATACACCTGTAGATTTTTTTAGCAGTTGTATTACTATATTTGTACTAGTAGCCCATTTCACCACTACCACAGAGTGGGTCAATCGGGTTAGTTAATTATGAGATCTATTTTATATAATTTATTCACCTTCATATTCTGAGAGGTGAATTATCAAGTTTCTCCCCTATGGGGGTTTTGCTCTACTTTTATATCATTCAAGGCCCCAATGACCTCATTGTGTTGATGTACCTCCCTAATAATATCATTATTATAATACTGCACTCAAGACTAGGGAACTCAATAGTATAGGAAAAAAACTAATTGATGTCCAATTCATTTTATGCATTTTTTCATTTTTAAACTAATTATTAATGGGTTTTGTTTTGGCAGGTGAATGGTGAACTGAAGGCCTTGCTTGTAGCAGCAGTAGGTGAAGATCTGGAAGTTCGAGTAAACCATCTAACCGAAGACAAGTTACAGTTGGCCCGAGCTTTACTTAACTCTGCTCAAAAGCTGTCCACTCATCAAGAACAAACAGAATGGCTTGCAGGGCAATGTGAGGTACAATATACCGGCTCATTGTTACTAGAAATATCACCGAATCACAATATATAAAACCTAATTACTGTTTGTCAGAATGTATTCATGCAAATACTTTGTATCCCCTATTTACAAGATAGAATAAGTTTATATAAATATATGACCCTCCAAACCCAATTTTAGGACAAACTAGATCATACGAGGCCAAACCGAAACATCTTATGAGCCTCAGGATGTACTAGTTTAGCCTAGTTCAAATTTATTAATCCTGAAATTTTAGTCTAGCTCATAGAATAAATTATTATAGCCTACAATTTTACCAGGCCAAATTTAGGTTAGGTTAGCCAACATCATTTGCGCGTGAACTGTGAATGATGAAACTGTCCAAGGTCGATTCATCATATAGACTAAAAAGAAAGAAAACTAGTACTGCGTAAAAACATCAGGCTATATCGGTTTATTCTACAAATGACAGGATGTATCATTTTGGCTTAGTCCGATCTAGTTTGTCCTGGAAATTGGGTTTGGACAGGAACATTATCTATATATATATGGGAATTGTGCCCAAAATGACATACTTTCTTGGGGGGCCTGTTAGGCAATAATTAACTAATGCTGTGGATGTGAAATTTGCTGTGTTAAATCTTTAACATAATGTCTTTCACATACAATGAATTATAATTTTAACTTTGATACATAAAATTATAAAACATATTTAATTTGCTACCATCTACAGGTAGTCCCCATTATAAGTGGTAGATGCGTTTCGGCAAAGTGCTGCGTAAAGCGAAATTGCATATAACGGGGACTATTTATAACCTAGCGCGATGGCGGCAAATAGAACGTCATACAGCTTAGTATGTATTGAATTGATCAAGTATGCTTACAGTACGGTATACGTTAAAAAGAATTTTCGTAACTAAAACAAGCTGTTTTGTTAGTCAAATTAATTTTATTATATTGACGAATTACACAACCAAATCAATACTGTGCATATGAGTTTATTATGTTAAAAAAGGTACATAAGCGATTATAAAAATAAAAAAGCTATACAGTACTATTTTTTCCAAATTAAAATTACCGTAAAATATAGTACATACACATGTATTAAAGAAATTCTGTTTTTTACTGCCTTTAGGATTATTACTCATGACCAACCTTTTCTCTAGACACAGAAGAGCTTATTTCAGGTTATTTCCTGTTCATTTGACACACTATTTTGTGAAAAGTTTTTTATGGACAGTTGAGTTGAGGATTTTAACTTAAGTTATATAGCTCACAGTAGCACTTTATAACATGTTCAACTTCTCTTTTGACTTTGAAGTGTTGGACCTTTCCAACATTTATCTATGATTTCATTAGCCATCTTAAATGTTGAACGGTTTCCAGAAATCTTTAATTGAAAGAT
Organism: Timema cristinae; assembly: GCA_039000515.1. NCBI lineage: Eukaryota > Metazoa > Arthropoda > Insecta > Phasmatodea > Timematidae > Timema > Timema cristinae. The sequence goes on along the minus strand of JBCFYV010000446.1, from coordinate 213,270 downwards.
GGTCATTAACATCACATGAGTTTATGAGTTGTGAGAGTGTCTCCTTAAGGTAGCTGGCTTTGAACACTGAAATTACGCCTTGGTCCATGGCTACAATAAGGCGAATGAGTATAAATCATTAATTGTTTTAATCTGCTATCGCCGGAGGCGTTGCCCCCAAAAATCAATGTGCAACGGTCTTTAGCTGCTTTGAAACCAGGTGAATATTTCTCTTATAGAAATAGGTTTTGCTTGGCATTCTTTTCCAAAATAGGCCAGTCTTGTCTAAATTAAAAACTTGCTTTTCCATAAAAACCACCTTCTGCAATAATATTTTTTAAGTGTAGTTTTTCTGAATTCATCAGCTCCTGCATTATCTGCAGAAGCAACCTCACACATAACTTTTAATCTGTGAAAAGCGTTGTGAGCCTTAAAACGATTGAACCAACCTCTACTAGCGTTAAATGTTGGATTTTGATTATCTAGTGTTAATTCTGCATAAAAACTTTTTAACTTTTTTCTCGAACAATTTCCATAGAAATAGGTGCATTTCGCTCATTGTGTTCATCCAGGTAGACAAAAGCTTTTCCATTTTGACATGAATACGTCTTTAAATTTGTTACCATACAGGGGCAATCCAAAAAACCTAATGATAACAAAATCGGGGGATACAGTTTGGCGTTGTATTTTCTAATCTATCCTCTACATCCAAAATTAAATTATACCACTGGATAGCTAAAGGATCAAAGAATGCTTTACGATACGTGAGAACAGTGATGCATCGCGCGCGGTGGAGGGGAAGTGCCGCCATTTTGAGGTTATTTTGCTGCGTATCGAGATTTTCAATTGGTATAACTTTTGACTCGGAGAAGCTACGATGTTCATTTAAGTTTTAATCGTCAGCTGTCGTCAAAATCTATTGATTGTATATAAAACATTAAACTAGTGACAGTGAATATAATGTGTTAGAATAAAAAAATATTATCAAAAATCTATCTTATCATTATTAAAGTTATATTGTAACACAATATTTATTTGTGTCCTTGCTTTTATCCTGAATACATAAATAAAAATAACCCGTTACATAAACGTATTCACGTACAACACACGGCCGTGTCCATAACACAGCCACACCTTTTTTTTTTCACCTCCCACCCCCATTGCATCTGATCTCGATGTAGATACTCTTGTGACACATAAATTCATACAACATTCAACACTTTAAAGAATTGCATTTGCTTTCGATCAGATTGTTCTTATAGATGACTCTTGAAGACCCATTATTCGCTGAATATCGACAACACATTCGCCTCTATCTATATGTTTTAAAACTTCCAGTTTAATCTCCACTGAAAGAGAATTCCTCGCACAACATTTAGTATTCGCTTTGATAGCTCAGGATGATTACTGTAAGACATGAATGACTATAATTATACTGTTGTTATTATAAAAACTGCCAGGTCTAATGATATAAAGTCTTACAGATTACAATAAAGTAAATATAACTCCATATTTACCTTATTTCTAGGTTTGGCGCAGTAAGTTCCTGGCGAGCAGTTTAATGGTAGAAGAGTTAGCACGTTGGAAGGCGGCACTTACACAAAAGACCACAGACCTCCAGGAGGCTCTGAAAAGACTTCTGGAAGAACGCAGAGTGGTGCGCGAATCATTGCTTCACACACACAAGTAAGTGAACATAGCCAACAAAATGACTTTTCTTAAACAATATCTTATAAACTTGAAATAACTAATCCACCAAAATCACTGATCTCGGGGTTGGGTACTTTTATATATGTGCCACTCGGAAACCAAAATGACTAACTCCCAAAAATATGAAATTGAGATGAATCAATGAATGTAAAAAATATTTTTGTCATTTGGTAAGACATCAAGATAAGACATCAAAATATTCAAATCATCAGTATTTGATATCAGAGCTTTGAACCAAGATCGTCAAATTCAAAACTGTTTCAATGGTTCTGTTCTGACCTTTGTAAATCTGAATTCACAATAATGTGCTTGTGATCACAATTGTGTAGTGCAGGGGTGGCCAACCTTTCTTCCTGGCATGCCACTATTTGCACTAAGAATGCTTGGCGTGCCACTCCACCCCAAAATCTCAAACCTAACTTAACTTCTGTACCCACAACACCTTTAGAAAAATATAGCCAATAATAAATAAAGCCCATTTAAAAATTGATAATATAATACTGTAATATAACTTATATAATTATTTATTGCTAATTATATTAGGAGTTTGGTTTATACCTGTGTTTCTCAGATAAGACATAAAATACATTAGCAAAACCCATGTTTCAAGAATTTTCACCCAAAAATAATTCACAGCTACTGTACACTGTTCACACGCTGTAATTCTGTGACTATGTTCTATTAATGATAGTTAATAATAACAGCAATAAGAAGAAAACTGAATAATAGTAGAAATCACAACAATTTTTAATAATAAAAAAATATTTCAGCTTTCAGTGAGGTTTCTGGATCTCTTTAACGTTAACAAGCTCATTAATATTTGGATTACTTTTGGAAGAAGCAAGAAGGATCAGGTTTTTTAGATGGTTATCAGTGAGAACTGAACGGTACTTATTTTTTACCAAGTTCATAAGTGAAAATGTTTGCTCACAGATGTATGTAGAACTAAACCTACAACATTATCTCAAGGCCAGGTCTCTTAATTTAGGATACTGGCACGAGGGAAGGCATTTCCAGAAGATGAAAAATTATTGGCCGGATGGATTCCCAACTACTTCCTTGTACTTGCTGTGAATTGCAGCATTGATCTGAATATCAAGAATTTCAATTTGTACGTCAGAAGGGTAGAGAAACATTTCCTCCATAGAAATTGAAAAAGGATTCGTGAAAAGTTGAACATATTTCTTTCATCTTGGAAGTTTGAAAACCTAGTTTCAAAAGAGTTTTTCAAATCAGAACTAGCATGTTTGTATTTATAAAAGCCTGGAAGCCCACCACTACATTCATTGTTGGAAAGTGTTTTCATTCGAGGAAATTGGGAGAGCTCATTCTGAGAAATATATCATGATCCAGCAGAGTGAGCTTTGCTTTAAAAGCCTGAATGAAACTGAATAGGGTCGGAAAAATGTTATTTTTACCTTGCAAACGCTGATTCAAGTTGTTAAGGTGACCCATAATGTCCGTCAGAAAAGCTAACTTCCATAGCCAGTCTTCATTCTTCAAAAGCATACTCATCAGGTAGTTCCCCATTTTCTTCCAAAAACTTCAGAACATTACCCTTTAAATTCCAAACTCTCTCAAGTGCCTTTCCCTGTGAACAACGGACACTACAATGAGGCAGAAGCTCACCACGGTGTTTGTCTTCCGATTCTGCTTCAAGGAGTTCACAGAATTCCCTTCTGTTCATCGCCCTATCTCGGATCTTATTGATAAATCGCACCACTGGATCGAGGACAGGAGTGAATTTCATGTCTTTAGGACAAAGGGCTTATTGATGGATAATGCAGTGGTATTTAAAAACTTTACTCTTCAAAAAATCTTCCAACAAAGCTACATCAAATAATCTTCCAGCAAAGCTACAAAACCTTTTACTTTGCCAGTCATTACCGGGGCCCCATCGGTACAAACACTGTCTAATTTATCCCAATCTAAACTGTTGTTTTCAATGACTAATTTTATTTATTTCTAAATATCTTCCCCTTTACATAAAACTAGCTGGTGAAAGTATAGAAGCTCTTCAGTGACATCAAATTGATGATCAAATATATTGTCTTGGGGGATTTTAACGCGCATAACCTGGCGTGGGGCATTAATTTTACAGACGCTCGTGGGAGGATGGTAGAGGATATTCTTGTCTCGGGAAACCTGGTGTTAATGTATCCTCTGCCATCGACCTAACCTTATGTAGTCCCGGGATCACTGCACCCTTCCTTTGGGAGGTCCACTTGGACTTATGCGGCAGTGATCATTATTCCATTCTGCTCTCATCACTTAAGATCCTCCCAGTACGGCACGGCTACCCCATTGGGTGCTAAAACGTGCTGACTGGAATAGATTCCGTGAGCTCGCCGTATTTGGTGAATCCCAACAACCTGACGTCAATGTTAAAGCTGGGCATTTTACTTCAACGGTCATTGAGGCGGGGAGTGCTTCCATCCCTAAATCCGCGCCACCATCCTGTTCCCTGGTGGAACGAGGAGTGTTGGCAAGCTATTTCTGGCCGTCGAAGGGCCCTACGCCTCTTCATCGATGTCCCACTAAAGAAAATCTGGAGACATTCCAGATTCTACGCGCTCGAGCTCGCTGTGTTATTCGAGAAAGCAGAAGAGAGTCTTGGAGACACTTTATTTTAACCCTTACAATTACCACTCCCACAACTAAAGTTTGGGACAATATTCGTAAATTAAGTAGTAGCAAAAATTCAAATAGGATACCTGCCTTCATGTCTAACGATTCGCTTGTCTCCTCCCCTGTGGAGGTTGTCAATGTATTGGGCTCGATGTTCGCCGCTATTTCTAGCACTGCAAGCTACTCTAACGAGTTTGTGGTGCATAAGCAGAATATCGAGAGCCATATTATGGATTTTGGGCAAAGTCGGGGAAGATTATAACTCCCCCTTTACTAAAGAGGAACTTATCCATGTCTTGTCCCAGGCTTGCAACACAACTTTTGACCCGGATGATATCCATTATGAAATGATGCATAAATTGCCCCTGCCGGATGGGCGTTCCTCCTAGACCTCTACAATTGTTTGGGAATCTCGTCAGTTCCTAACACTGTGGAGGCAAGTAACCGTTATCTCGATATATATAAGTGGCAAGGATAAATTAGAGCCAACTAGTTATAGACCTATAGCATTAACTAGTTAGGTATGCAAAATATTAGAGAAAATGATCAATAAAAGATTTATATGGTATTTAGAATCCCGCAATCTACTATCCGATATGAATGTGGCTTTCGTCGTAACCGATTCACCGTAGATCATCTTGTTCGCCTTGAGACAGCAGTTCGTGACGCCTTCCTTCATAAACAACACCTCTTGGCAGTCTTCTTTGATTTGGAGAAGGCTTACGACACCACCTGGCGGTACAGCATTTAAAAACTCTGTTTAATTGGGGTTCCAGGGGAACCGCCCTATTTTTATAACTAATTCTATGTCAGATAGACACTTCCGGGTAAGGTTAAACACCTTATCCGATGATTTTATTCAAGAAAATGGGGTGCCTCAGGGTAGTATCTTAAGCTGTACGTTGTTTGCTATTGCGATAAATAGCATTGTAAACAGCGTGCGCTTACCTGTTCGTTCATGCCTTTTCGTGGATGACTAGGCAATTTATTGCAGTTCGAGTCTCCGCAGGGCTGAACGGCAGATACAATTAGCTGTCAACAATTTATGGATGTGGTCATCGTGTAGTGGCTTTACCTTCTCAGTGGCCAAGACGATGGTTGTCCACTTCCAGAGATTACGCGGAATACAGCTATCCCCCAATATTTGAATGAACCACATTGTTTCACCAGTCTCGGAGAGCATAAGGTTCCTGGGACTCTTATTTGATTTTAAACTAACTTCGATCCCCCACATCAAAGACCTGAAACAAGGTGTATCAAAGCATTGAATTTGCTCAAAGTGGTTAGCGGTCGGTCCTGGGGTAGTGATAGGGAAACCTTGATGAGCCTGTATAGGGCCTTGGTAAGATCTAAATTAGATTACGGTGCACCGTCTGGGACGGTGCTTTGAACATACATGTTAAATATAAGTAATGAGAACGAGAGGAGATTATGATTAATAAATTTAATGATTGAGTATACATGATAAAACAGATATTTGACATATTGCACTAATATCTCAGTAAGTACGTAGTAAAATAACAATGAAGTAATGAAGTGTGGCAGGCTTGCCTAAGTATTGGCCACAAGGGGGCGAGAAGCGCCGAGATAATAACACACCGCAAAACGTGGTGTTATTCTTTCTGCTATTTACATGTCAAGTTGGCCTTGTAGGCAGAGTAAGTGCGTACCTCAGGCAAGTTCTGGTTTAGCTATACAAGAGAGCCCTTGATACATATATACTATCCTTATCAGAGTACAAAAACAGTTACTTGGACATACCAAGGTCCACAGGCCAATCGAGGACGAGACGCGTCCCACTGGTTAAGCACCCGCAGGGTGAGCAACACCACAAAAATCTAACAATGAATAAGTAACAACTGCAGTCGAGCCTGAGGGGTAAGACGGCCCACTGGCAGTGTACATGCAAAGTGAGAGTAGCCAAACAATAACAACACTATACCGCGGGCCAATCATGGAAGTCACGAGCGGCCCACAGTTTGACCTCCCAACAACAACATTGGGATAGACCAGTGAACCTAATTAGGTATTAATCATCGCCCTCCATATAGGCTAAACAATCTCCTGCCTAGGCAAGCTATCCTAAATATACATCAATGGACACATCATATGTGTCGCGGGATTCACCATCCCGAGCGCGAGAAGCGCGCTATACCGCAATAATAGATTGCAGCCTGTTCTCCTGGCCCAGGAGACTCAACATTAAATATTGCATAACTAGCCTAACGGTAACACAACTACAGTGTCTCACAATAGACACGAACAGTTTCCTATTATTAATCCCTACCAAATGATACTTCTACTAATCCTCGCTGGGCGAAGACTAACCCTAACAATAACATATTAATCTGGAGTCTACTCGTCGTATCTCATCCTCGTAGTAGTTAAGTCCTTCGACATCCTCCGGTTTAGAGTATCCATTCCCCTAGGATAGAAAGACCACCGTCGACTAGATGATAGATTCAGACTGGACGTGCGCGCTTAATAGGCCTGCGTAGACGATGTTTAAGCGATCGTCTGCTGGCGTGTTCTGTACTCCTTCCCAGCAGTCAGGCGTATATATAGTGGATAGGCCCGTACGAAGCGAAGGGGGAACCTCCCCCAAACTTCTAGAAGAACGACGCGCGCTGGCCAACGTTTTTCTTGGAGCGGTCAGTCGGTTGATGGTTTCGGTCGAACGCGGAGTTATTCCCAGCGGTGGTGATCGGTCACTTATCTTCTGTGGTGTGTCATCGAATTGGGCATCGGGCTTACCTGACGAGTCGGTGAAGCGGTATGTAAATAAAGAGATATATTATTAGCGAAGCATTTACATTAGTATGTTATGTTTAACTTTGATGATTTGCAGGAACTAGCCAAATATACGTTCTTTTGCACGTGTTAACGGGGCTAACCCAGGTTTGCCCGTTACAACGGCAATTTTTTTTATGGCTCAGCTAGACCCTCGGCGTTAAAGATGCTAGATACTGTCCACCATGCTGGCATTCGACTGGCTACTGGTGTCTTTCGTACCAGTCCAGTCGTCAGCATTTGTGCCGACGCCGGTGAGCCCCCTTTTTTTTACCGGTGGTCCTATCTTCTGGCATCTTACGTGTCGAAACTTCATTGCATGGCGCAGCATGTTGCCTATCGTCCTGTGTTCCATCCCCCTAACCGTGTCTTGTATGAAACCAAATGGCGTAGTACAAAGCCGGTTGGGATCAGGATGCTATTGGTTTTCGACACGTGTGGGATAGTCCGGCCAAAGGCTATCCCCACATCTCCAGGTCGAATTTCTCCCTGGATGATACGCCTACCTCAATGCCATTTTGAACTTGCCAAATTCCCTAAAGTGACCACCCCATACTTTGTATACGAGAGGACCTTTAATGAGCTCCTCGCAACCCACTTTTGGGGTTTTAAACGCATTTACACGGATGGCTCAAAATGCGGGGTCTCGGTGGGATCCGCCTTTATTGTGAAAGGATCCAATTTTAAATTTGCTTTACCTAGTGAATCCAGTGTTTTTACGGCTGAACTATATGCCATTTTTAAATCGTTATGTTTTGTTTATTGTAAGTGTCACCATTCTGTTCTTATCTGCACGGATACATGAACAAATTTTTAAAATTGATTCATTAAGCAGCCTTTTCTGGATTCCTGGTCACACTAGTCTTTCAGGAAATGAACTGGCGGACCAGGCGGCCAAGGAGGCAGCACGCCTGCCTCCTTAGGAGAGTCTGAGTGTCATGTTTTTAGATCTAAAGGGCTATGTTCGGTGTGTCGCGGTGGCCCTCTTCTATACGTTAGTCTAGAAGAGAGGAGGTCATCGTGACAAGACTCCGCGTCTGACACACATCATTGACCCATAGGTTTTTACTGAGAGGGTATCCACCTCCAGTGTGTTAGTTTTGCGATGCTCCTCTTAGTGTGTATCACATTTTGGTGGAGTGTCGTAAATATGCCCCCTATCTGCCTGGCTCTTGATTTTAAAGGTGACCTACGTTTTTTATTACACGATAGTGCGGATGGAGTTATTTGTTTACTCCGTTTAATACGCCAGGCGGATATTTTTAATGCCATTTGAGTCACTTTCATAAAGTGGCTCATTTGGATCTTATCTCCTATTGAGATTTTTTGTTTTGACGTTTTAACAGTTTTAGTACAATTTAACATGTTTGTTTTTTTAACGTATTATTATTTTAACATGTACATTTTAACATGTTATATATTAATATGTTTGTTTTGTTATTTTATTGGTGTGATACACTTGTGGTTTATTTTAAGCAGGTGTATCACTTAATTTATACTAAGAGTCCATTTGAGCACTCCTATGGAGTGTCTCAGATGGTGAATGTTTTATCTCTTTCCTCAATGGGGATTTTATTATGTTTTTAATATATTTCAAGGCCCTAATAACCTCAATGTGTCGATGGGCCTTTAAACCCAAATAATAATAATAATAAATTTAATTGCAAACTAACCATTATATTTTCTACCCTAAAAAACTACATATTAATGAATCATGTATTCTATTTGTTGAATTGTGAGTTTTGAATAATTGGTGAATCATTGGTATGATAAATTGAAGTTTTGTTTGATCAGGAACTTAAGCATGTTGCGAGAAAACTTTGAACATGGACCTTGCCGCCGCAGTGCATTGTCCTCATCCAACATTGTGGATTTGTCAGCTGCCAACCGGTCTTTGGGAGAAGTGCTCACACTTCAGTTGCTCGGTGGGCATGATCGACGAGCATGCAGAGAGCCTGATATGACTGGTCTTGATGCAAGCACATGGGCTGAGAGGGCAGCTGAGACAGTAAGAATTCTGTGAAATATTAAATTTGGTATTAGAAACAATAATATTTGGTTTAGAATATTTCATTGGTATCCTATGCTTGTCTTAAGAGACCACTAAAAGGTAAACCCTAAGGTTGGTCATCACCCTGGTTGTTAAAATTTGGGAGAGATGTGTACTCATTCCTTTATGTTGATGGTGGATGGCTACAATAATTTGGTCAATTTTCGGATGACCCCAGGTATCTTCTTGACCAGAGATTCGCCCGTTCTAAGCGTTGATTAGGTGTATCGCCTATATTATTTTCCCTTTAGTTTTTTTTTTCCAGCCATTGCTAGTGACCTTTTTGTGTCGATGCACCGTAAAACCTCAACAATAGTAATACCTATTGTTCAAACATCAAGCTCATCTAGTCTGGTTTGCAGATGACAAGTAGTTTGGGCTTAGCATTTTGGCTGAATGTACAAAAGGCTTTATTTTCCCTAAATGGTGTCCTATTCTGCTCTCTTAGAAATAAATTACGCCCTCGATTCTATCTACCATTTTCATGCCTGCCTCATTAGTATAATTATATGTGGTTAGCATTGTAAGAAGTGGGGGGCGAAAATAATATTCATAAACAAAAGTGTTTCTTGATATGTTGCTTCTTTCTTTCAGCTACTATCTAGTCCAAGCCCTCTTCTCTTATCGGATGTGGCGTGCAGCGCAGTACTGGGTGCAGCGGTGGCTGTTGGGAGCCATGGCTTACCTGCCTCCTGCTGTGCTCACTGCAGTGGAGAAATAAAGCTAGTCTGAGCCATCTATTTGGAAATACTAGCATTTATACAGTCTACTCATGTTATCACATCTTGATACAAGTTTTGTACATTCAAAACCATGATTGTATTTTCTATCATTAACTTCTCTGCTGGCTATCAAGAGACCTTGATTTGAATATTCTAGTTAGTTATCACAAGTCATGTTAAAACCTGTTCAAACCAAAATGTCTACTTAAAAATCAAATTCTTCCAGTGATTTTTTTTTTTCTGTTTCGAAAAAATATTGACTCTAAAACATGTATACACAAATGACATGAGTAATTACGTTATGTGTAAGGGAGGATCTAAAAAGAAAACTCAAATGCAACTCTTTTATGTGTGTGTGAAATGGAAGCCATGGTTAATCTTCACATTATTCTTACAAATTAATGATTAATAAGACAAAATACAGAGTTAATTTCTTTTTAAAGTCTCTCCAACAAATAAGATGCATCACAAAAAGGTGTTTTTAAGTCTTCAATTAAATATTGTGACCAAATTTACAACGGATGCAATGATATAAATTGGAAATGTACTTACTCTCAGACAAACATAAATCAACATTTTAAAATTTTTGGACAATTACCTAAATTGAGGAGCTGGGTGGAAAAGGGCAATTTTGCAAGATGGTAGTTTTGAGAAAACAACAATCATAAAGTTTTCAACAGATGATAAAGCACTATTTTTCGAAGGTTGTTACTATTAAACATCATAATATATGTTACATATCCTTCATTCAAATTTTGTAATCATTTTGAGTATCTTTTAGGTGATAAGAGTGTGGCTAAAATCAATAAATATGAAAGGAAAAAATTGACCTTTTTCCATAAAATCAGTTTAAAGTTAAAATATAATTTAATTTTTATTTAAAAAACACATTAAAATAGCTGTTATTACACATAATTACTAATAATATGTTTTTAAACAACATAAAGTGTAGTTCTTGGTTAAAAAAAACAAATATTTTTAAAGAAACTGTTTTTAGGGATAATCATTAAAAACTTTCTTTCCAAACCATTCTTGTCCTTCTGGAGTCTAAAATTTGTGCAAAGATGTTATGTCATTTAGTTTTCTCCTCTTTAACACATACCCCTTTCATTCTTGAAACCATTTCTTGAAACTTGCTTGAGGGTTTAATAAACTTGAAAGGAGTTTTAATTATTTTGTCACTTCACTAAATCAGCTTTAATTCGGCCAAAGAGAAAAATATTCAAATTGTTGTTTCACCATCCTGTAGAGTGAAGCACATGCTACAAAATAGTTTTACTGAAAAGCAGTTCTGACAAATTGCCCTTTTTCCACCCAGCTCCTCAATTGATGTTGTTGCCCTTCATGTGTGACTTAGTTGTTAATGATGAATTATTATTTTTATTATTATTACCATCATTATCATAATCATTATTACTATGGTTATTACCATTATTATTATTACTCACCAGTAAACGGTGATGATACATGTATGGTGGACACTGGTGATTCATGGTCATTGGTAGAGATGGGCGAAACCGTGATTTTACGATATCAGTGAATACAGTGATTGTGATTTTAAAATATCGGTGATTTATACCAGTGATTTTTCACTGTGACCTGTATTAACAGTGTTTTGATGGACCGATATTTTTTCACTTTCCACCCACGGTGAAGGCTAGTATTTAGCTTCTGTCCGAGTATGGAGTATTTATGAGTATTGAGTATTGGATATTTAGTATTTATTCGAATAGTCCCATGAGTATCGGTTGAAAGGAAAACTAATTATTTTACTCGGGTGTTTGGCGGCTTACAATGGAATTTGATACTTAAAGGCCTAACATAAACTCTTCTTGTCGGCACTGACATTGGCAATAGACATACAGCTACCTAATCTTTCAAAGCTTAATCTGGGTTTCATGTTGCTTGACTAATGTACAGTCAATACAAAAGTATGCGTTTTAAGATGTTTCATACAGTTGATAAGAAAAGAAAGCAAAACATATGTTATTAATATTTTATAGTGAAATGTTATGTAATTTGGGCAAAATTAGTAGTCCAACAAACATTATGTTAAACTTGAATACCAATATTAAAACTTATTTGACGTACAATGAGAAACTCTTGTAATTGTGTAATTTATTTATTGATTTGTTTTACTACAGTTAAAATTTATGTGACATTAAAAATGAACATAACATAATGCCGTTTGGTTTAGGAAATATTGTTTGGAATGCAGGTCATATATTATATTATTGTAGTGTTATTTTATTTTAAATACTGTACATCTAATAGTATACATATATTAGAAGCAAAAATAACTTTAGATTTTACTATATGATGATTAGAATCGTAAACGCATAGTAAATATTAAGGTTTATTTATATATTTTCTATTTTATTACTTATATTAATTTATTATTAGCGATTTTGGGGATAGGTTCACCGAAAAAAAGAATACATGATTTTTTTCGTAGCTTACTTTTAAAAAGAAACCGAAATGTGATTTGCTTAGTAAGCAAGCTTTTCGATTTTGATATTAACAACAAATATTTTGTATTGAAAACGTATTTGAATGAAACATTTAAACCATTAAAGTCATTTTTACGAAGCAATCTGATACTGTTTTTGAAAAATTAGCTCTACGAAATCAAATGTTTTAAATAGAAATAGCATGTAAAACATGCCAGTCGATAAGGTCGATTTTCAATTATCTGGTAGAAAATAAAAAATAAAAGAATAACAAGGGCCGCGAAGCGAGTATTTACTCGGGGGTCTTGAGGAAGCAATACTAGCTCCGTGGCTCGAATAACTGTTGCCATCTGATGCGAGTATGGAGTATCTCCGATCACTGATATCTCAATCATCGATACTTTTGAGATCGAGTAACTGGGAGTATCAGAGATCAAATGGTATCGGTGAAAAAATCACAGTCAGTGATATATCGCCCATCTCTAGTCATTGGCGCAGGTTGTTGGAAGCATATGTATAGTGGCAAACAAAAAATGTTTGCTCTGCTTTATATTTTTCTAAGACTCAGTTCATGTTTGATTTGAAATACTCTAAACACTCCACCACACCTTACACTTTAACCAGAGTGAACTGATTCAAGGGTGTATAGAAATTACATTTATAATGGTGTGGTACACCGTCTAAAGGAATTACCTTGCTCAGGTAATGTGGTTAGACACGGATCACTGGCCGATCACTGGCCCCGGAACCACCGGGTATCATAGGACCTACAGAAGTGAATGCTAACACAGGTACACACACTACCAGAGACTAGTAAATTAAACAAATACTCTTACCTTCTGTGAAATTTGATATTTTAGTACATTGTGGCAGTGTAATTATCTTATGAAAAACAAGACTATTGTACTGTATAGACAATTAAAGAAATTAAAATTAGAAACAGCATAACAATAAAATTCAGTGGAGAGAACAATAGATTGTACCCTCTTACAAACTAAACAAGTGTTTAAATACATATAGCATGTCATTTCCATGACAAAAAAAAGGTAATTATTTATATAAGAATAAAATATAAACTTGTATAGAAAAGATTCAAATTAATTCTAAATGAAAGGTCAATGTTCAAATGTAAAGGTTTATTATCGAAATGTATTTAATGCCTTTCACAAACAAGTTAGAGAAATTGATTTGTTGTTTTCAAGATGGGTCCAGAAGGGAAACTTATGAAAATCAAAATGGATTCCCTTTTTTTCATTTATAGTAAAAAGAATTACATTAATTAATTCATTAAGATTTTCTCTATATAATAAAAGTCTACCTTAAAGTTAAAATTTGATATATTATTATCATATTGTAGCATGTCAGTTATATAATATGACATATACAATTAAAATTCCATAAAGACAAATAAAACAAGATAACAAGTACTAGTATATTCCGATAAGGTGTTGACTCACTGTGAATTGATGTTGTCGGGGAAACGCCCAAGCGCTGAGGAAAACTGCTCCAGCAGACCATACCAGCACAGCAAGCATTTTCACGTCCTGATCGAAGGGCACACATAAAAAAAAAAGATAATTGTCTCTGCTGGCCACGCCTCCTGACAGCGCTTTGGAGAAAGTGGAGTAATTCTACATCTCTAACCCCTTCTCCCCCCCTCCCGCCCTCTCCCCTTAGATATCCCTATGTAGTCAATCTGAGCCATTGCTGTTGCTATATAACAAATTCCCTGTGAATCACATTTTTGTATTCCATTGTAATTGTTGACTGAAGGAAGAACTATGACGGAAAACTTCAGCGCCGAAGAATACGGGTGGCCACAATGTGTCAGGTGTCGGTTTCACCGTTACGTCTTTGAGGAAGCCTATTCTAAGACTTTAAGTATCTGTATCTTCTGTTTAGAATCTACATTAGATTCTAAACTCTGTCCCTATGTCCATCCGACATAGTTTCATGTATCGGAATGTATTGTTTTATTTTCTATGTCAATTAGACATTGAGTATTGTTTTAGAATATCTGACGTCACTTTTTATTTCGATCAGACACAAATTTTAATGTCAGAGGGTCCAACTTTATTTTCTTTGTTCATCAGACATGGTTTCTTTAGTTGGAATCACTGACGTTATTTTCTATGTAAATCAGACATAGTTTCTTGGGTCAGATAGTCTCGAGTTATTTCCCTATGCCCATAAGGCCTGGTTTAAATAAGAGGACTCTATGCTCTACATATGTATAGGACCAGGTGATTGTGTATACCAAGTGCATGAATTTGAACTCCTTTTCTAAGTCCTTATGACATTGTTATATTTTTATGACACCCTAAACGGTATGATCACGTTTAGGATCTCTTTATGGCTACAATCAGAGCATCTAACTTTCTTTTTGGACTTAGTTAGGTCAGTGACTGATTGCAGTCACGATTGCACCCTTTTTTATGTAGCTATTTACGGTGCGCAACCTGTGGGAGCATTACTAGATTGAAGTAGTGGCCCGTTGGAATAGTGCTTTGTTCCGGTCCCTTCAGGCACCATATGTATTTAAGTGTTCAAAGATCATCTGTACTAGCTTTTGTATGCCCTAGTAATGGGTAAATGTATAGATTTACTATTGAATGTTCTGGCAGTACTCATTAGGAATTAACCGGCCATAGTAAAATACTGTGTAGATGTTTGATTGTTAACCATCTATTATTTGTAAAATGGAAGCTCCTCTTATAGGATATTATTTCTTAGGTTTTTCGTAACTCTCCTTGGGGGTACAAGCTAGCTAGCTTAAATACTATTCTTCATAGTAACTCTAAAAATAAAGGATTTGATGCCGTTTCTATTTTCAATTGTCACTATCACTCATGATTAGACATCTCAGGTATTAGTTTGGTATGTACTAGCATGGCTAGATTGTCTTTATATATATATTACCTAGAAGTTAATTCCTTTTTACTGTTGCCTAGTTGTGGCAGATGCTCTTTTGTTCGAGTAAGAGCAAATATCCATATTTCTGAGTTCTTAAACTAAACTAAATGTTCCATCCAACTTCTGTCAGTTCCTTATTTACAAAGTGTTAATATCTATTTGCTCCACCAGATGTTTTCTGCCTCGATAACGGAATACAGTTAGCATTAATTAATTGAATTAAAATCTTCTCGTTCATATGTAATTCTATATCCTTTTGTTTGCCCTGTTAGTAAACATATTTATAATTGGTTCAACAAATAATCACAAACAAATAAAACAACATTGTTTGGTGAAAAACATTGGCTATTTAATTGAAGTTTCGCTGGCGTTTGTTTGAAGAGGTGAATGGGAGGGGTTTACAATAAACTATAATGGCAAAAGTTAAGATTGTAATTTGGTAATTTTTTTATAATTTATATTTTCAATCGGTTGTATAAAGAATAAAACGAGATTTTTTAATAGCGTAGTACTAAAAAGAATAAATGGTGACATAAATTTTTCACATTGTGATAAACCGTTAGATATACCAAAACTATGCAAGATACCTTTTTTGTGTGTGTATAATTGTATGATATTTATTTCATCTAATCACAAAAACTTTTGTTTGACTAACGGTTAATGAAATATTACCAAAAAACTTTTTAGCCGCCATTTTTTCATTATGGTGGCGTTTTCCCAAGAGTGACAGTGGTAGCAGAAAAAACTTAGAATCGGTCAAAAAAAAAAGTCCTATCGACATTTCCATGTATGATGGGTTGGCAACCAGACTATGAGACAAATGTTTGGTTTATTTTAAAATGATATAAATAGTTTGTGTAAAATAAACATTTGAAAATATAATAATAATAATAAATCGTATTGTTGCAGATGTGGTAAATATATTTACCATCAGCAACACTGATATTGATATTAAAAAATCTTCAAAAAATTGTGATAAGTAGGTAAATGTAACAGTAAAATATGATTGTTTAGCCTTTTGGTTTAAAAAAAAAAAGTCTTGCCCTATTAAGGGTTTTAAAGTAGAACCATTCACTTTGATAGAATCATCCATAATTTTTGTACCAGAACTTTGGAGGGGCCATTAACATTGGCTTATCATTGTCAGGTAAATCAGCAAAGAGCAGTGTCCCATCCAACTCATCATTTACAGGGAATCCCATATCATTTAATTTATATGCAGCTTTCAACTGTGGGGGTCATCACAAGAACATTATTTTCTTCAGTTTAAAAGTCATTGAATATGATGTTGCAGGTCCTGACTTCTTTCTTGAAGTGAACTCTGATATTAGCTGATCAGCTAAAATAGATTGAAATACCAAATGATAGTATGATTTTTTTCTTTATTATATTTCTGAATCAAAGTGGTTTTGTAGGTTATATAGCTGTTTGCTATTGCTGCATCAGTAAATAATGAAATATTTTTAACCACCATCTTCTTGACCTCCAAGAAATGCTGAAGTTGGCATGGAGTTGATCAAAATGACCAACACCACCTATATACATATTGTATTCGGCAATTTACACAGGACATTGGATTGGAACTCTGACCTCTCTGTTTCTTCTTAAGCATTACTTTTTTTTTATATCCTATGCTTGTTGGCTACACAACTGCTCTTTTACCATGGTCTTTCTCCTTGCAAACATTAGTTCATTTTCTGATTTTAGGAAAAACTTTTTTGTTCTTATTGTCTCACAGCATAAGACTAGCTACTACATAAGACTACTATAAACAAGACCTTCCAGACTTTTCTTAAGTGTGCGCTATAGTTGAACTCCTTTTCAGTTTTGGGGGTGGTGAGTAGGGTTTATGTGAATCATAGTTATGTTCACCAAAAAGGTGTTGCTATTATCCATTCACGAGCTAAGTTTACCTGGAGGACAGATCACAAAGTTACTAGAAATATTCCTTAAAATATCCCTACGCCAACAGCTGATATCTGTCACTGTCACTTGGAACAGCTGTAATGAAAACGTATGGTAATATAGAGTATGAATGTGATAGTTAACCACAGTAATTCATAATAGGCTAATATTATGCCTCAAAGAAATTTTGAAATTGAAATTTTTAGTCACTAAGCTGAAAGAAAACACTAGAAACTGATAATTATATATTTATATATTAATATATATATTATTATAATCTGAAAGAAAAACATTTAAACTAATTTGTATAATCTAAAAGAAAAACATTTTAAACTGATTTGTATAGTTTGAAAGGAAAACATTTTAAACTGATTTTTATAATCTGAAAGGAAAACATTTTAAACTGATTTGTATAATCTGAAAGAAAAACACTTTTAACTTATTAGTATAGCTGAAAGAAAAACACTTTTAACTTATCAGTATTCCAGGATTCCTTTGACAGATATTCTCTCAGTTAACTGTTGCCAAATCTCCTCGCCTACAATTATATTTGGAAGGCGGTGTGGTGATATAAGGAGCTACTGGCAACCTCGACTAACCGCCGATCAGCTGTTGCCCGACATAGAATATCCACATAGACAGAAACGCCAAGCTAGGTCAGCTGAGAAAGGGCTGATTTTCTGTTTGAGTACAGAGTCACTTTTGTAACTCTTAAACTCGTGAATGAAATTTAATACCTGATGAAATGAAACCGGTGAAATGATGCTGTAAAAGAATTACAGGTGTATTAGAAATAGCACTATGAGGTGAAATTGGTGATTGTGAGTGATTGTGCTGGGTCTAGGGTATGGGGAGGATTTTCTGTAATGTTTTGGAATGTTATTTATTATGTAATATGTAGCTTGCAAAACATGTTTAAACTTATTTTAAAGGTGCTTTAACTCTGTAGGCTATCAGCACCTTGTACCTTAATCTGACAATAGAGGTACTGCCAGCACTTCTCTTCTTCTTATTCATCACTGCCACTTTCATTGTTGTCTAGTTGTATGATAAAAGGTTGGGTTTCACTTGCATCCATCTTCATTTCTCTGGCCCAATCATCATTGATAATCTTCTCAGTGTGGTCGACATTCTTACTCCAACTGAAATGGAACATATTTTTAAAAATATATCTGTATTATAATTACAAACAAATAATAGTGAAGATACAACCAATTCTTTGTGATTTTTCTTGTTATATTTTCAATAGTTAGTGAATATAGCTTTAGTACATTTCAGGCGTGAGTTTAGCAAGGGCTTCTTGCTAAAGGGCTCGGGCAGCTGCATCATCAAACTTTTTGTTTCTTCCGGTATGTTTCGTGTAGTACCCCTTGCGGTTTGCCCACACCAGCTCAATTGGATTATATTGACAATGGTACGGAGGCAACCGAAAAACCTGGTGTCCGCACTCGCGTACCATTTCATCGATCTTGCAACTGCAGCAACCAAAAACATATACAAATTACTAACATTATTTAAATTATTATTATAATTAATGTACAATGGTAGGATGATTGTGAGATGAAATGAAGGACCTACAGTTTAATGTGGAATCTGAACTTGCCAAGTTCCCTAAAGCGACCACCCCACACTTTTTATACGAGAGGACCTTTAATGAGCTCCTCGCAACCCCCTTTCGGGGTTTTAAACGCATTTACACGGATGTGGGATGTGCTTTTGTTGTGGAAGGATCCAATTTTAAATTTGCTTTATCTGGTGAATCCAGTGTTTTTACGGCTGAACTATATGCCATTTTTAAATCGTTGTGCTTTGTATATCGAAAGTGTCACCGGTCCGTTCTCATCTGCACGGATTCCATGAGTGCTCTGTTGGCATTGTCCACTCTCTACTCGTGGAATCCTCTCGTGCAGATGATTCACGAACAAATTTTTAAAATTGATTCATTAAGCACCCGGCTCGCCTTTTGCTGGATTCCTGGTCACGCCGGTCTTTCAGGAAATGAACTGGCGGACCAGGCGGCCAAGGAGGCAGCACGCCTGCCTCCTGAGGCGAGTATGGGTGTCATGTTTTTAGACCTAAAGGGTTATGTTCGGCGTGGGGTCTTACGCACCTGGCACGAGCAGTGGGTCTCGACCCCTGCTCAGAACAAGCTGCGGTCCATCAGGGACGGTGTGTCGCGATGGCCCTCTTCTATATGAAAGTCTAGAAGAGAGGAGGTCATCGTGACGAGACTACGCGTCGGGCATACTTCATTGACCCATAGTTTTTTACTGAGAGAGGATCCACCTCCAGTGTGTGAGTTTTGCGATGCTCCTCTGAGTGTGTATCACATTTTGGTGGAGTGTCGTAAATATGCCCCTATCCGCCTGGTTCTTGATTTTAAAGGTGACCTACGTTTTTTATTACGCGATAGCGCGGATGGAGTTATTTGTTTACTCCGTTTTATACGACAGGCGGATCTTTTTAATGCCATTTGAGTCACCTTTATAAAGTGGCTCTTTTGTATATTATCTCATATTGGGATCTTTTTAACAGTTTTATTACAGTTTAACATGTTGTTTTGTCTTTTTAACGTGTTATATTTTAATATGTTTGTTTTGTCTTTTTATTGGAGTGATACACTTGTGGTTTTTTTTTAGCAGGTGTATCACTTAATTTATACCAAGAGCCCATTTGAGCACTACTATGGAGTGTCTCAGATGGTGAATGTTTTATTTATTTCCCCTATAGGGATTTTATTATGTTTTTAATATATTTCGAGGCCCTAATGACCTCGAATTGGTCGATGGGCCGTTAAATAACAATAATAATAATAATAATTGTTCAAGGGTGGTAACATGAACATTAACTCTAATTGAAACACTTTATTATTGCTATCAATATTTATAGTGAAAGCAGCCTAAGCCTTTTATAAAATACTTAGGCCTACCTTTTTTCTGGTTTGTGGGCTAAAGCTTTGATCATCAGCTCCATTTTCATTGCTGAGAGGTCGAACTTGATGTTGTGCTTCGTTAGCCATGCAGCGTATTCTTCTTTCCTCCAACTCTTTGTGGGTAGTTTCTCCACCTGTAACAGTATAATTAAGGCAATAATAAATAAGTGATGTCTTTAATAAATGAATTTGTGGTTGGAAAGGGGGGTTATTAAAACTGCATCTTTAATTGAAGATAAGTGACAACATGTAAAAATATATGTATAAATATTTAATACTGTGTATTAAAAATAATCTGTGATATCTCAGTGGTTAGCTTTGGCGTACTAAGGCAAAGGTCTTGGGTTCGATTCCCGTGTCATTTTTCAATTTTCAGAATAAGTTTATAGTGTTATGACACACCTGAACTGAATGATATGGAGCATTATCCATCACAATGACTGAAGGTTCTTCAAGGGAGGGAAGCAGTTGGTCTTTCATCCACGTCTCAAAGTTGTCGCCGTTCATCTCCCCATGGTAATCTCCAGTCGACTTCCCCGATGCAAACAAAAGGCTCGCTCCTTCCACGAAACCCTCCCTGCCGCCAGCATGTAGAACAATGAACCTCTTCCCATCACCTGGTGAACGTCTCTTGCAGATCTTAGTACCATCTTGCCAACTCTTTGGGACTATGTCTATTATTAATATAGGTATGAAACGATCCATATTTGACAATGAATTTATATCAAACATAAAATGAAAGTGTATTTTATTTAAATATTGTATATTTTTTAAATAAAGTTTATAATTGGCTTGCTAAATAACAATATCTATGTTTATTTCTAAGCTGGGAATGGTATTATTCGTCATTAAAATTAAATGTCCTTCCAGTAAAATGATAAACCATCTAACAAATTTACAATCAAACTCAATAAAAGTTTAATGATGGCCAGATGGTGGCATTTAGCAAAAAGAGAACCTTTGTCAGGTTGGAAACATTGTTTGATGAAAGATGTTATTTAAACTTACTCATTTATTAGTTTTTTGCGCAAGCAACAATCTTTTAACCAGGCCTCGGCTTATATTTGATTTCACTAATGCTATACTATCAATATATTTCTTAAAAGAACACTCACCTTTGGAAAAAATCCATGTTTCATCAAGGAATACGAAATTGTTTTCTGCCGCAAGCTTCCTGTATTCCCTCAAAAATGCTATCTTCTTGGCTGCTACGTTGACATCTTCCATCAGCACTTTTCTTCCGCTTGTCTTCTGCCAAGAGAATCCAATTTCATGTAGTAGCTTGTAGAGCGTTGTTCTTCCTCCTTCGAATATACTTGCAGTGCCTGGGCCTGGATTCACACGAAGAACGTCCAAAAGTTTATTCAATGTCACGTGTTCATCTGCAAACTAGCGCCAATAAATTATAAGGATAATTTTATGGATTTGCACTTGGGCAAAAACATAGAATACATCATTTATTTATAAGTTTATTATCGAACAACATCGACTCTTCCTTCAATGGGGAGCAAGTTATTGTGAGCAAAAAAAACACAGGCCACTTATACTTTTTTTATATACCCTGAGCCAAAAATTAGACATATTTCACGTCACTTTATTACAACCAAATTACAGGTTGTATTTATCACAACAAAAACAATAGTGAGGTTTTTATTGATGTTGTTTTGGCACTGTTTAAAGTGTTTAGGTCTATAGGCCTATAAAACATGTAATGTAATGTATATATTTCTAAATAAGTTTCACCAAAAAATTTAAATAAAAATCATATGCTCCAACACTTAAAATACACAATTTAAAAACCAGTTTTCAAGAATATATGCAAACCTAACCTAATCAAACAATTCCAACGAGCTATGCTACACTTTTATTATTATCTGGGTTTTAATATACAGCCATATATACACTTCAAACACATGTTCCACGAAAAGATCATTTCATATTAAAACATATACCTGTGGCTGTATCCGAATAGTACAGTACACTTGACTTGATGAAAATACACTTAACACGCACTTGAGATCGACAGACAGTGCTGCTTCCTACCAATGAGCTTGGAAACTTATTTTAAACGCCATCTATGAGCTAGTTATCACACCCCATTACCCTACGAACTATAGCCAGTCAGAAACCACATAAAGGATGTATGACATGCTATCGCCCTTGGACTCAAGGGTGTGTGAGGGGTGCATCTGCACACTTTGTGACTTATTGGGTGGAACGACACTTGACCAAGTGATTGCCAATGCAATTATCATGTGAACGTCAAGGGTCAACGGCACATGAAGTAGACTATTTTGATACAGTCCTAGTTTATTTAGATTATGATATGAAATTAATGAAAAAAGATCACTACCTATTATCAAGTTTGTTTGAGTCAGGATTAAAATTTACAGAACACTATATCTATTGAAGAAAATAGGTACAAATAGTAAATCCATGGAATGTGGAACCCTCAATATGATTAAATAAACCAATTGGAATGCTGGTAAAAATATGCATTATTAATTTTAATATTTAATATTAGTTTTCTACTCACTTTAATACAGTAGGTTTTGAGAGTCCTAGAAGATCTGCAATTAATTGCCCTATATCCGCCCCTTCCCCCCCTTCGATTTGGCCACATTCAATCATCGATCTCACTCCTCTTCCACAGTTAATAATATCCAGTTATCTTTGGTGATCTGTAACCTCTCTTCGGTTTTTTCCCTGGGAACACATCATTAGAAAAACGTACTAATTGAAATTCCCCTTAAAAAATTTCGTGAGATTAAATTTAGATAAAAGTTAAGAGTACAGTTAGATAAAAGATAGATTAGTTAGATTAAATTTATTTTAAATTTATATTAAAATAGATTTAAATTAGATTAAAGTTATCCAAATTAATATGTAGGCCTATTTGAACTAAAGAGAAAATAAAATATATGTTCACACAAAGTTATTCTTAAAATAGTTAGTAAAATGATCTAGGATTAAGTTTTTTTACTTTAATAAAGAAGCCCAATAATTAAAATAAAAAATAATTAAAATAAAAAATAATTAAAATTAAAGTTAAAAATTATTATAAGTTTGAGTAAGGCTAGGATCTAACAAAGAGACTGAATTTAAAGTTAAAAATCTAATATTTATTTGAGTTCGTCCACAGAGCTTATTAATCCTTTTATTGCAGTTAAAATAATAATTATTTATAGCACTTTAACAAAAGGTTCAACAAATAACACTTAAAGATGGTGAACAAAGCATGTGGTTGCTTGCGTGGCATGCTTGCATCATCAATTTGTTTAAAATGGTGCGCTCACGCAGAGGATGATTATATTTTATTCAGTTAAATATTTCTAAAAAATATGAAATAAATTACCAGTATTTTATCTTTGCCAAGTAAATATGATGCCTGTTTTAAAAGATAGTAATGCAAGCACTATATTACACAACATATATAACATTCCAAAACAAAGAATAAGTACTTTTAATATATGTTTAAAATATTCATTCGGATTTGGTGAAACAAAATTATTAAAATTAATTAAATAATGTAAGAAATCTTAAGTTTAGGTTATTTTATATTTAAAATATAACATGTAATTAAAAAACTTTACATCTTATAAAAAAAAAATGGTTAAATGTGTTGCTAACCGCAAAACTCGAGAACGGCTGGACCAATTCAGCTAATTTTTTTTTTCTAATATTTGTTGAAGTCCGAGGAAGGTTCTTATGAAGAGAAAAATTGCACTGAAAAAGGTAAAAAACACATTTTTATTTTTCTCATTTAAACTGTCAATCCTAGGGATGGCGAACTGAGATAGATTAATCGAAGAATCGATTTTTTTGGGTCGTTAAGATCCATTTGAGCAATGAATCGATTAAGTGAATCGATCTCAGGCACCCTAAAATCAACTTTCAATTTACTTACTTACTGTTTCGTTTTATTCAAATAAAACAAAAGAGTACCAAAGAAAAACATTTGAAATTTAATTAGTAACTTTATAATTATGAACTTAACCTTAAAATTAATATAAACTACTTGAATGCATCCGTAGATTTGACACGTTCTCTTTCTATGATATACAGTTTGACGTTCCTCGATTTATCTTTGGTTGATTGGTTTATTTTGTGTGTGTTTCTATTTATATTCCCCTGCGGGACGGGGTTTAGAATAGTCCCGCAGTAATCCCTGCTTGTAAGAGGCGACTAAAAGAGGAGGGTTCTGTACAGGATGTACCTCGTGCAGGACAAACCTATCCTATATCTTTCCTTTATCATCATTTTCTTCTTCCTTCACTATCCCCCTTTCTTTTCTTCACTCTTCCCCTTCGCTATATCTATCCTTACATTTTTCTTCCCTTCCCCTGCCGTTCATCCTGCACAGAGGCCTTTCCGTTGACGACCTTGGCAACTAACCCGGCTCTTCTCTGTTTATTATTGGATACCACTGCCTTGAGCTCCTGAATGAAAGTGCGCCGGTTGCAATACCTTAGTAGAAGGGCCTTAGGGATGACAACCGGGTACCCTACTTTGGGAAAAGATCGGTTGCGTTCGTGAGGGCCCGGACGTAAAATTGGCACTTTCCTACACCCACTTGCTGCGATGACCTCTCTCTCGGCGATGCTCTATGCGAAGGTTGTCATGTCTAGCGTCGTATAGGGCCTCTCGTCGGGACAGTTAACAGGGCCATATGTGGTAGAACCAACTTGGATCACCCTGGGTCTACGATCCGAGTATTGTGTAGGTTGTCCCCAAATACGGCATGGCCAATAACATTGTCACCGCTGGCACCGTACTGCCAATTAGTGCTGGCACCTCACTGCCCGGCCCCTCACAGGGCCGTAATATTGATAAGAGGCGGAAACGGGTAAGGCCGTCCAGCCCTGTCACTGTGGTAACCCAGGAAATGGTGAGGCCCCAGCCCCGCTTCCTGGTGATGTCTCGAGACGATGCCATTGGAAACCTTAAGCGCGTCAGCCCATTTATCCTCGAAAGAGCGATAAATGGTGCAGCAAAATCTAACGTCTCTATAAGGAAATTGCGTGATGGCACTATTTTAATACAGACTATAACTGACGTCCAGTCCTCCAACATCATGGCTATTACTGAAATACCGTCGAATAATACGGCTTCAATACCGCTAAAGGTGGAACCTCACGGGTTCCTCAATGTTTGCAAGGGAGTGGTCACTTGTTTCGACCTCGACTGCGTGGGCATTGAGGAGATCTGTGAGGAGCTTTCCCCCCAGCATGTCACCGAAGTGTACCGTATTGTAACGAAAAAGAATGGACAAGAAAAGAAGACGGATACGTATATCCTAACATTTGCGACTCCTACCCTTCCGAAGGAGGTCCGAGCAGGCTTCCACGTGCTCAGGGTCCGGCCGTATGTCCCTAACCCTCGGCGCTGTTTTCAGTGCCAGGAATTTGGGCATACGAAGCTGCAATGCCGTGGTAAGCCAACCTGTGCGGATTGTGGACAGGAGGCTCATGAAACACCATGCAAGTCTCCTAAATACTGCGTCAACTGCAAGGGTCCGCATTCCGCCTGGTCTCGGGCATGTCCAAAATGGAAGGTAGAGAAGAAAGTCCTGGAGATACAATCTGAAAAGAAGATCTCATATGCCCAGGCACGCAAGGAATACGTATCAAGTCAAGCTCCGGTATTTCAAACTTCATATAGTCGGATTGTCAGTCAAAATATAAACTGTCCCAACTGCCATTGCGCAGTTAATCTTGCTAAGGAGCCAACGCGACCAGTGCCATTGGTCTCTTCTCGAGACACTTATGTTGATAGCGCGCCAACTTCTGTGGCGCCTAAAGTTTTAAAGGAGGCCAAACCGCCACAACTGCTGTCTCCCCCACCTATACCACCGAGGAGACCTCCTCGAGGAACTCCCCCGAGCCCACCTCGGGGAACCCCCCCGAGCCCACCTCGGGGGACCGACCCGAGCCCGCCTCGGGGTACTAAACCAAGGGCGGCCGTTGTTGAGCCTCTCACACCCACCTCTGGGCTTCCGGAGGTGGGGACGAGTTGCGGAACAGTTGAGGCCGCTAAGGCGAGTCCCTCTTGTGCATTAAAGAAGGACCAGCGAGAGACCGCCGAAAAGTATTATATAAAAAAAGCGTCGAAGGCCTTAACAAAGCCTTCGCGCAAGGATCCGACTACCAAGTCTCTCCAAAATAAACCGAAGCCTCTCCTGAAGCGGGAGGTCCAGGAGAGACTGGGAAAGGCAATAGGACCTAAAAAGGCCCTCAACCAATTTTTATTATTAAGGGATAGTGACATGGATTGCGAGGATAACTAAATATTATATTAACTAAGTATGACGCTACTACAATGGAATTGTAGGGGTTTCTATGCTCGTGTAGATGAAATTAATCAACAAATTTCTTCCCTGCATCCTTCCATCTTGTGTTTGCAGGAGACCCACTTCTGCCCTAATGACAACCCGATGCTTCGTGGGTACGATGTGTATCGTACCGACAAGCCTTTCTTTGATCGGGCTAGCGGAGGTGTGGCTATATTCGCACGAAGCAATATATATCATAAGAATATTAATATCGTTTCTGATCTCCAAGTGATTGCTGTCAGAGTCTCCCTCCCTTTGGAGGTAACAATATGTTGCATCTACCTCCCACCGGGAGAGCGTGTTCCTAAGAGGACCCTAGAGGCCCTCTTTATACAACTTCCCGCCCCCTATATCATCTTGGGGGACTTTAATGCGCATAACCTGGTGTGGGGGTCCAATATTACTGACGCACGTGGGAGGATGGTAGAGGATATTCTTGTCTCGGGAAACCTGGTGTTAATGAACACCGGGACCCAGACACACTTCTCTACCTTTAATGGTGTATCCTCTGCCATCGACCTAACATTTTGTAGTCCCGGGATCGCTGCCCACTTCCTTTGGGAGGTCCACTCGGACCTATGTGGCAGTGATCATTATCTCATTCTGCTCTCACCACTTGAAGATCCTCTCAGTACAGCGCGGATACCCCAATGGGTGCTAAAACGTGCTGACTGGGATAGATTCCGCGAGCTCGCTGTATTTGGTGAATCCCAACATCCTGACGTCGATATTAAGGCTGGGCATTTTACTTCGACGGTCATCGCGGCGGCAAGTGCTTCTATCCCTAAATCCTCGCCAAATCCGCGCCACCGTCCTGTTCCCTGGTGGAACGAGAAGTGTCGGTTCGCTGTTTCTGATCGTCGTAGGGCCCTTCGCCTCTTTCATCGACGTCCAACTTTGGAGAATCTGGAAACATTCCGAATTCTACGTGCTCGAGCTCGCCGTGTTATTCGAGAAAGCAGAAGAGATTATTGGAGACAGTTTATTTCTACCCTTACAATTACCACTCCCACAACTAAGGTTTGGGACAATATACGTAAATTAAGTGGTAACAAAAATTCCATTAATAGTATACCTGCCCTCATGTCTAACGGTTCGCTTGTCTCCTCCCCTGTTGAGGTCGCCAATGTATTAGGCTCGATGTTCGCCACTATTTCTAGCAATGCGAGCTACTCTAAAGAGTTCGCGGTGCATAAGCGGAGCATCGAGCGCCTTACTATTGATTTTGGCCAAAGTCGGGGGGAGGATTATAACTCCCCCTTTACTAAAGAGGAACTTACCTATGCCCTGTCCCAGGCGGGCAATACAACTTCTGGCCCGGATGATATCCATTACGAAATGTTGCGCCAACTGTCCCCTGCTGGACGGGCGTTCCTCTTAGACCTCTACAATTGTGTTTGGGAATCTCGTCAATTCCCAACACTGTGGAGGCAAGCAACCGTTATCCCAATATATAAAAGTGGCAAGGATAAATTAGAGCCAACTAGTTATAGACCGATAGCCTTAACTAGCTGTGTATGCAAAATATTAGAAAAAATGATAAATAAACGACTTATATGGTGTTTAGAATCCCGCAACCTGCTATCCAATATTCAATGTGGTTTTCGCCGTAACCGATCCACGGTTGATCATCTCGTCCGTCTTGAGACTGCTGTTCGTGATGCCTTTCTCCATAAACAGCATCTTTTGGCCGTTTTCTTTGATTTGGAGAAGGCGTACGATACTACATGGCGTTACGGCATCTTAAAAATCCTTTTTAATTGGGGGTTCCGGGGGAGCCTCCCTATTTTTTTAGCTAATTTTATGTCAGATAGACACTTCCGGGGAAGGTTAAACAATACCTTATCCGATGATTTTATTCAAGAAAATGGGGTGCCCCAGGGAAGTCCTTTGAGCTGCACGTTGTTCGCTATTGCGATAAATAGCATTGTAGACAACGTGCGCTTACCTGTTCGTTCATGCCTTTTTGTGGATGACTACGCAATTTATTGCAGTTCGTCTAGTCTCCACAGGCTGAACGACAGATACAACTCGCTGTAAACAATCTATGGTTGTGGGCAGCTCGTAATGGTTTTCGTTTCTCTGCGGCCAAGACGACTGTCGTCCACTTCCATAGATTACGCGGAATACAGCCAGCCCCCAATATTTTAATGAACAACGTTGTTTTACCTGTCTCCGAGATCGTAAAGTTCCTGGGACTTTTATTCTATTTTAAACTAACTTGGATCCCCCACATCAAAGACCTGAAAGCGAGGTGTGTTAAAGCTTTGAATTTACTTAAAGTTGTGAGTGGTCGCTCTTGGGGTGCTGATAGGGAAACCTTGATGCGCCTCTATAGAGCCTTGGTGAGATCAAAACTTGATTACGGCAGTTTTGTATATGGTTCCGCTAGACCCTCGGCGTTAAAGATGCTCGATAGCGTCCACCATGCTGGCATTCGACTGGCTACTGGTGCTTTTCGTACCAGTCCAGTCGTCAGCATCTGTGCCGACGCCGGTGAGCCCCCTCTTTCTTACCGGCGGTCTTATCTCCTGGCATCTTTCGTGTCGAAACTGCATTGCACGCCAAATAATGTTGCTTACCGCCCTGTGTTTCATCCCCCTAACCGTGTCTTGTATGAAACTAAATGGCGTAGTACAAGGCCGGTTGGGATCCGGATGCTATCGGTTTTCGACACGTGTGGGATAGTCCTGCCAAAGGCTATCCCCACATCACCAGGTCGAGTTTCTCCCTGGAAGATACGCCCTCCGAAATGCCATTTTGATCTTGCCAAGTTCCCTAAAGCGACCACCCCAAACTTTGTATATGATAGGACCTTTAATGAGCTCCTCTCCACTCGCTTTCACGGATTTGAGCGCATTTACACTGATGGCTCTAAATCTGGAGTCTCCGTGGGATGTGCTTTTGTTGTGGAAGGATCCAATTTTAAATTTGGTTTACCTAATGAAACCAGTGTTTTTACGGCTGAATTATATGCCATTTTTAAATCTTTGTGTTTTGTTTACCGTAGAAGTCACCGTTCTATCCTCATCTGCACGGATTCCATGAGTGCTCTGTCGGCATTGTCCACTCTCTACTCATGGAATCCCCTCGTGTAGATGATACATGAGCAAATTTTTAAAATTGATTCATTAAGCACCCGGCTCGCCTTTTGCTGGATTCCTGGTCACGCTGGTCTTCCAGGAAATGAGCTGGTGGACCAGGCAGCCAAGGAGGCAGCACGCCTGCCTCCGGAGGCGAGTCTGGGTGTCATGTTTTTAGATCTAAAGGGTTATGTTCGGCGTGGAGTCTTACGCACCTGGCACGAGCAGTGGGTCTCGACCCCTGCTCAGAACAAGCTGCGGTCCATCAGGGACGGTGTGTCGCGATGGCCCTCTTCTATACGAAAGTCTAGAAGAGAGGAGGTCATCGTGACGAGACTCCGCGTCGGGCATACTTCATTGACCCATAGTTTTTTACTAAGAGGGGATCCACCTCCAGTGTGTGAGTTTTGTGATACTGCCCTTAGTGTGCATCACATTTTGGTGGAGTGTCGCAAACTAGCCCCTATCCGTCTGGCTCTTGATTTTAAAGGTGACTTACGTTTTTTATTACGCGATAGTGCGGATGGAGTTATTTGTTTACTCCGTTTTATACGCCAGGCGGATCTTTTTAATGCCATTTGAGTCACTTTTATAAAGTGGCTCTTTTGGATATTATCTCATATTGGGATCTTTTTAACATTTTTATTACAGTTTAACATGTTGTTTTGTCTTTCAGGTGCAGTTCATATCAGCGAGACATATTGTTCTGGCACATTGATTGGTCCAGACTTAAGGAACGTGCCGAATCTCCCTCATTTTTGGTGTGACCAGATATCAGGAATTTATGAGTAATAGATTTAATGTTATACTTAATTACTGCATAAATAAATATAGTAATGATAAATTGGTTTTTTGTTGTTTTTTTTGCTGTCCGATGCAGTTATTGGAATAGAATACAAACATAAGCTCTCCTGAAGTATTCTCCCCGACCTTTCTTCTAAGTATTTCAATAGACATGAGCCTATTTTATTGGCTCCTCGTTTACCGCGAGTCAAATACAACTGTTTGATTTGGCTTTCTTTTTACACTCGTACACAGTAAAATTGAATACACTGAGTTTTGATAAATAATAAAACACTGAAAGGTCACCTCTGGGGCATTGAAGAACCGCTTGCAAATCAAAACATGCTAATACATATTTCTCATTAACTTTCTCTTTGTCAGTTTGTTTTTCATTATGTGACAATTCTTTTTCTGAAATATGATTTTCATAATCGTCCTTAAGTTTTTCTTTCTCTAAATCTGAGGCATTTATATAAGTTGCACAAGTGGCGCAATGGTCCTTTTTAGGACAAAAGAATGAAATATTAAATTCTTCATTGAAAATTTTATGATACATAAAATATTTGCCACGAGACACATTTTTTATCTTACATTCTTTCACATAATCACGGTGTAGATCTGCCAGTGATTACCCAACTTCAATGTATTCACGACTGGAACAGGCCCGAGTGTAATGACTTTCCATTCTCAGGATGAAATTTATATGGTTTCTAATACCTTCTCGAATGCTTTCTTCTAGCTTCTTATGCTTTCCATGCTTTCCCCTGAGTTCTGTTAGTACTGTTGCAAATTTTGTACTTTTTCATTGGCAGTTCTTATAGGTCTCTCGGTAATACTTAAAGTAGCGTTGAAAAATGTTTTGCACGCTCTAATGCGATTGTTATTGTTGGTAAAATAAAAAGCATTGTTGGCTTGTTTGCTTTCATGCACATGATACTGGTAATTTGGCTTTATATTCACCACTCAATATGACAAGTAGTCTCATTGTCTGTCTACATCCCTGAGAGCCCAGTAATTTTCTAAATTTTTTATCCTTGCTTCATCTGTGAAATTTAATGTACATTTCAGCTTACAACGTTTGTTACCTGGAGGTAATAATTCTCTCGCTTTCATGTTTTTGCCTGTGGTCGATGAAACACATGCTTTTCCTTGGTTTTTTAATCTTTTTGCAACATTTTTTTTCCAAAGTGATTTTCTGTTAATGCGTTTTCTTGTCCTGCCTTCTTCAAGGATTATTTCATTTTCTGTAGTGCACTTAAAAGGTGTTTCTCTTTTCGATGTATCTGATGAACTCGAATCTTCAGTTGAATAATCTGGATCTTCAAATGTATTGTCTTCAATACTACTTGTAGAAGTGGATGACATAGAATCTCTTACATTATTTGATTTATTACTGGTAGAAGGTTGTTGTAAGTTGGCATCAACTAAAAAACAAACAATAGTGGGCCATACATAAAATAATGCACTAACAGAGAATGCAACTGCAGACATAAAATTCAACTATAAATAATTTTTTTTTTTGTTAGGAATAAGAAACGTATATCTGCTGAAGCTTGGTACTGTTGTCCTTCAGGTTCTTTGTCATTGAAACCATCCATCTGTTCAGTCCCTTCTTCAACAAAATTGTTCACCTGTCCATTTTCTAAAGATGCAGAGGGGAGTAAATTTGAACAGCCTGAAAAATAGAAGTGGTATAAACACAAATTGAAACTAATCAAACAATTAAGTCTATGCCATAAAGTAAATTTCACCAGAGTAAATGGTCACCAATATTTACAGCACACTCAGCTTTTAAAAACAGGATTTTAAATAGTTATGGTTTCATTGTTTTCATTTTCGTGGTTTTTTTCATATTTGATATTAGTGGTTAAATATTTATGTTGTCCTTCTGTGATATAAGTTTGTAAATTTTTGTCCTTCATCTGTGATTTCTGGTCAGCAACCGTACCCTAGTATAGTCATACCATTCACCTATTTTGCATTGTATAAATATGAGCCAATTGGTCTTCTTTCTTCATAAGTTATCATCCTGGTTGTTTATAGTCTAACAAAAGGTAAAATCCACAAACCTGTTTGAGGTACGACAAAACATTGCCATTTCTTTGCATCTTTCTTTTTGTCAATATCAGTATTCCTTCGATTTGTTACAAGCTTAACCATTATTTGACCACGGGAAGTCATAATGTAACTGGAACAAAAAATCACTACATTGGAAATATAAGTTTCTTGCTTCAACAGCGAAACATCAGCTACGCTGCACTGAAGAGGGCCTATAAACCAAAACCCAATTCTTTGATTGTTTACATTTGCTAACTTTTTATATGTCTGTTTAGATTTTTATCCAGGGACATTTTCGCCTATATATTATTATAAATATTATGTGATATATGAATGTTTTAATGATGAAGGATAATATATGACTTAATCTTTTTCTTTTTTCTTTTAATGAAAATATTTTAACTTATATTTTAGCAAATTCTACTAAGTTTATGGTTTCTATAATACCTTGATAGTATATTCTTATTTTAATAATATTGTTTTGGTGTTTAACTTATTTTATTATATGACCTGACACATTTGTAATCTTAGCTTTATAGGTTCGAAGTCTTAACTACAAAAAAAAAAAAAAAGTCCGAAAGATAATTTTGAAGTGTACAGGCCGAAAAGGAATTTGTACCTTAGGCCCCCCTGCGGGACGGGGTTTAGAATAGTCCCGCAGTAACCTCTGCTTGTCGTAAGAGGCGACTAAAAGGGGAGGCTTCTGTGCAGGACCTACCTCGTGTGGGAAAAACCTATCCTATATCTTTCCTTTCACATTATTTTCTTCTTCCTTCACTTTCCCCCTTTTTTCACACCCCCGGGCCCGCCTCGGGAAACCCCCCCGGGCCCGCCTCGGGGCATTAAAACAAGGGCGGCCGTTGTTGAGCCTCTCACACCCACCTCTGGGCTTCCGGAGGTGGGGACGAGTTGCGGAACAGGTGAGGCCGCTAAGGCGAGTCCCACTGGTGCCTTGAAGAAGGACCAGCGAGAGACCGCCGAAATTTTTTTTATTAAAAAGCGTCGAAGGTCTTAAAGCCTTCGAACAAGGATCCGAGTACCCAGTCTCTCCAAAATAAGCCGAAGCCTCTCCTGAAGCTAGAGGTACAGGAGAGACTGGGAAAGGCAAGAGGGCCTAAAAAGGGCCTCAACAAATTTTTATTCTTAAAGGATAGTGAAATGGATTGCGAGGATAACTAAATTTCATACTAATAACTTATGTCGCTACTACAATGGAATTGTAGGGGTTTCTATGCTCGTGCAGAGGAAATCAAACTAATAATTTCTTCCCTGCATCCTTCCATCTTGTGTTTGCAGGAGACCCACTTCCGCCCAACTGACAACCCGATGCTTCGTGGGTACGATGTGTATCGTACCGACAAGCCTTTCTTTGATCGGGCTAGCGGAGGTGTGGCTATATTTGCACGTAGCAACATATATCATAAGTTTATAAATATATTCTCTGATCTCCAAGTGATTGCTGTCAGAGCCTCCCTTCCTATGGAGGTAACCGTATGATGCATTTACCTCCCACCAGGTGAACGTGTTTCCAAGAGGACTCTAGAGGCCCTCTTTATACAACTTCCCGCCCCCTATATCATCTTGGGGGACTTTAACGCACACAACCTGGTGTGGGGGTCTAATTTTACAGACGCCCGCGGGAGGATGGTAGAGGATATTCTTGTCTCGGGAAACCTGGTGTTAATGAACACCGGGACCCACACACACTTCTCCACCTTTAATGGTGTATCCTCTGCCATCGACCTAGCTCTATGTAGCCCCGGGATTGCTGCTCACTTCCTTTGGGAGGTTCACTCGGACCTATGTGGCAGCGATCACTTTCCCATTCTGCTTTCAAAATCCAAGATCCTCCCAGTACAGCACGGTTACCCCAATGGGTTCTTAAACGTGCTAACTGGGATAAATTCCGCGAGCTCGCCGTATTCGACGAACCCCATTCTCCCGACGTCGATGTTAAGGCTGGGCAATTCACTTCGACGGTCATAGCGGCGGCGCGGGCATCCATCCCTAAATCCTCGCCAAACCCGCGCCACCGTCCTGTATCCTGGTGGAACGAGCAGTGCCGGCTTGCTATTTCTAACCGTCGAAGAGCCCTGCGTATCTTTAATCGACGTCCTACTTCGGAGAATCTGGAGTCATTCCGGATTCTACGTGCTAGAGCTCGCCGTATTATTCGAGAAAGCAGAAGAGTCTTGGAGACAGTTTATTTCTACCCTTACTATTTCCACTCCCACAACCAAGGTTTGGGATCACATTCGTAAAGTACGTAGTAGCAAAAATACCATTTATAATATACCCGCACTCATGTCTAACGGTTCACTTGTCTCCTCCCCTATGGAGGTCGCCAATGTATTGGGCTCGATGTTCGCCGCTATTTCTAGCACTGCGAGCTACTCTAACGAGTTCGTGGTGCATAAGCGCAGCATCGAGCGCCTTACTATTGATTTTGTTCAAAGTCGGGGGGAGGATTATAACTCCCCCTTTATTAAAGAGGAACTTACCTATGCCCTGTCCCAGGCGGGCAATACAACTTCTGGCCCGGATGATATCCATTACGAAATGTTGCGCCAACTGTCCCCTGCTGGACGGGCGTTCCTCTTAGACCTCTACAATTGTGTTTGGGAATCTCGTCAATTCCCAACACTGTGGAGGCAAGCAACCGTTATCCCAATATATAAAAGTGGCAAGGATAAATTAGAGCCAACTAGTTATAGACCGATAGCCTTAACTAGTTGTGTATGCAAAATATTAGAGAAAATGATCAATAAAAGATTTATATGGTATCTAGAATCCCGCAATCTTCTCTCCAATATGCAATGTGGCTTTCGCCGTAACCGATCCACGGTGGATCACCTTGTTCGCCTTGAGACAGCAGCTCGTGACGCTTTCCTCCATAAACAGCACCTCTTGGCTGTCTTCTTCGATCTGGAGAAAGCGTACGACACCACCTGGCGGTACGGCATTTTGAAAACACTTTTTAATTGGGGGTTTCGAGGAAACCTTCCTTCTTTTATATCTAATTTTATGTCGGATAGACACTTTCGGGTAAGGTTAAATAACACCTTATCCGAGGATTTTATTCAGGGTAGTATTCTGAGCTGTACGTTGTTCGCTATCGCGATAAATAGTATTGTGGACAACGTGCGCTCACCTTTTCGTTCATGCCTCTTTGTGGACGACTACGCAATTTATTGCAGTTCATCAAGTCTCCACAGGCTGAACGACAGATACAACTGAGTGTTAACAATCTTTGGTCGTGGGCATCGCGTAATGGCTTTCGCTTCTCTGCAGCCAAAACGACGGTCGTCCACTTCCATAGATTACGCGGAAATACAGCCAGCCCCCAATATTTTAATGGACCACGCCGTTCTTCCAGTCTCAGAAACCGTAAAGTTTCTGGGACTTTTATTTGATTTTAAATTAACTTGGATCCCCCACATCAAAGACTTGAAAGCGAGGTCTATAAAAGCACTAAACCTGCTCAAAGTGGTTAGCGGTCGGTCCTGGGGTGCGGATAGGGAAACCTTGATGCGCCTCTATAGAGCCTTGGTGAGATCAAAACTTGATTACGGCAATTTTGTTTATGGTTCCGCTAGACCCTCGGCGTTAAAGATGCTCGATAGCGTCCACCATGCTGGCATCCGACTGGCTACTGGTGCTTTTCGTACCAGTCCAGTCGTCAGCATCTGTGCCGACGCCGGTGAGCCCCCTCTTTCTTACCGGCGGTCTTACCTCCTGGCATCTTACGTGTCCAAACTGCACTGCATGCCAGAGCATGTTGCCTACCGCCTTGTTTTTCATCCCGTAACCGTGTCTTGTATGAAACCAAATGGCGTAGTACAAGGTCGGTTGGGATCCGAATGCTATCGGTTTTCGACACGTGTGGGATAGTGCTGCCAAAGGCTATCCCCATATCATCAGGTCGAGTTTCTCCCTGGAAAATACGCCCTCTGAAATGCCATTTTGATCTTGGACAAGTTCCCTAAAGCGACCACCCCAAACTTTGTATATGAGAGGACCTTTAATGAGCTCCTCTCCACTCGCTTTCACGGATTTGAGCGAATCTACACTGATGGCTCTAAATCTGGAGTCTCCGTGGGATGTGATTTGTTGTGGAAGGATCCAATTTTAAATTTGGTTTACCTAAAGAAACCAGTGTTTTTACGGCTGAATTGTATGCCATTTTTAAATCTTTGTGTTTTATATATCGAAATAGTCACCGTTCTGTTCTCATCTGCACGGATTCCATGAGTGCTCTGTTGGCATTGTCCACACTTTATTCCTGGAATCCCCTCGTGCGGATGATACATGAACAAATTTTAAAAATATATTCATTAAGCACCCGGCTCGCCTTTTGCTGGATTCCTGGTCACGCTGGTCTTCCAGGGAATGAATTGGTGGACCAGGCAGCCAAGGAGGCAGCACTCCTGCCTCCGGAGGCGAGTCTGGGTGTCATGTTTTTAGATCTAAAGGGTTATGTTCGGCGTGGAGTGTTACGCACCTGGCACGAGCAGTGGGTCTCGACCCCTGCTCAGTACAAGCTGCGGTCCATCAGGGACAGTGTGTCGCGATGGCCCTCTTCTATACGAAAGTCTAGGAGAGAGGAGGTCATCGTGACGAGACTCCGCGTCGGGCATACATTTCTAACCCACGGATTTTTACTCAGAGGGGATCCACCTCCAGTGTGTGAATTTTGCGATGCTCCCCTTAGTGTGCACCACATTTTGGTGGAGTGTCGCAGATATGCCCCTATTCGCCTGGCCCTTGATTTTAAAGGTGACCTTCGTTTTTTATTACGCGACAGCGCTGAAGGAGTTATTTGTTTACTCCATTTTATCGGCCAGGCGAATCTTTTTAGTGCCATTTGAGTCACTTTTATAAAGTGGCTCATCTGGATTTTATCTCATATTGAGACCTTTTTAACATCTTAGTATACTTTAATGTGTTTGTCTTGTCGTTTTATCCATTTTAACAAACTTTAATAAAACAATTATTTTAACATGTTAGTTCCCCCCTGCGGGACGGGGTTTAGAATAGTCCCGCAGTATCCCCTGCTTGTCGTAAGAGGCGACTAAAAGGGGAGGCTTCTGTGCAGGACGTACCTCGTGCAGGAAAAACCTATCCTTAATCTTTCCTTTCACCTCCTTTTTTCTTCCTTCCCTTTCACTCCTTTTTTCTTCCTTCCCTTTCACTCCTTTTTTTTTTCTTCTCATTCTTCTCCCTTCGCTCCCTCACTCCTTACATCTTTCTTCCCTTCCCCTGCCGTCCAGTCCTGCACAGAGACTTTTGGCTCCACCGTTGATGACCTTGGCATCTAACACGGCTTTCCTTTGATGATTATCGGATACCACTGCTTAGAGCTCCTGAGTGAAAGTGCGCCGGTTGTAATATCTTGGTAGAAGGGCCTTAGGGATGACAATAACCGGGTACCCTACCTTGAGAAAAGACCGGTTGCGTTCACGAAGGCCCGGACGTAAAATTGGCACTTTCCTGCACCCACTTGCTTCGATGACCTCTCTCCTGGCGCAGCCCCACGCGAAGGTTGTCATGTCTAGCGTCGTGTGGGGTTTCCCGCCAGGAGGGTTAACAGGGCCTCATGTGGTAGAACCAACTTGGATCACCCTGGGTCTACGATCCGAGTATTGTGCAGGTTGTCCCCAAAAAAGGCATGGCCACCTACATTGTCACCGCTGACACCTCACTGTCCGCTAGCAACGTACTGCCACACCCCGCTGGCAACTCACTGCCCGGCCCCTCACAGGGCCGTATTAATGATAAGAGCCGGAAACGGGTAAGGCCGTCCAGCCCTTTAACAGAAAAAGTCCAGGAAGTTGTGAGGCCCCAGCCCCGCTTCCTGGTAATGTCTCGAGTAGAGGAAAACGAAAGTCTTAAGCGAGTAAGCCCATTTATCCTCGAAAGAGTGATAAATGGTGCAGCACAGTCTGACGTATCAATAAGAAAACTGCGTGATGGCACTATAATGATACAAACAATAACAGATATTCAGTCCTCAAAAGTAATGGCAATCTCTAAAATACCGTTGAGCAATACGTCTCATATACCGGTGAAGGTGGAGCCTCACGGGTTCCTCAATGTTTGCAAGGGAGTGGTCACTTGCTATGACCTCGACTGCGTGAGCATTGAGGATATATGTGAGGAACTTTCCCCCAGCACGTCACCGAAGTATACCGCATTGTAACCAAAAAGAACGGACAAGAGAAAAAAACCGACACGTATATCCTTACTTTTGCAACACCTACCCTTCCAAAGGAGGTCCGAGCAGGTTTCCACGTGCTCAGGGTCCGTCCGTATGTCCCTAACCCCCGGCGCTGCTTTCAGTGCCAGGAATTTGGGCATACGAGGCTGCGATGCCGTGGCAAGCCAACCTGTGCGGATTGTGGACAGGAGGCTCACGAAACACCATGTGAGTCTCCTAAGCACTGCGTCAACTGCAAGGGTCCGCATTCTGCCTGGTCTCGGGCCTGTCCGAAATGGAAGGTAGAGAAAAGAGTCCTGGAGATACAATCCGAAAAGAAGATCTCATATGCCCAGGCACAAAAGGAATACACATCTAGTCAGGCTCCGGTATTTCAAACCTCCTACAGCCAAATTGTCAGTCAGAATATCAACTGTCCCAACTGTCATTGCACAGTTAATCTCGCAAAGCCATCTACACGACCTGTGCCATTAGTCTCTACTCGAGACAATCTCAATAATAACGCGCCAACTAAGGTGGCGCCTAAATTGCTAGAAGAGGCGAAACCTCAACATAGGTCGTCTACCCCACCCGTACCGCCGAGGAGCCCTCCTCGGGGAACACACCCGACTGCACCTCGGGGACCTCCCCCGAGCCCTACTCGGGGGTCCCCCCGGGGCCCACCTCGGGGACCTCCCCCGAGCCCACCTCGGGGACCTCCTCCGAACCTACCTCGGGGACCCACCCCGAACCAGCCGGGGGAAACAAAAGAACTTGCGGCCGTTGTTGGTTCGTCCGCTCTGGTCTCTGGGTCACCGGAGGTTGGAGTGGGTGGCGGAACGGGTGAGGCCGCAAAGGCGAATCCTGCTGGTGCCTGGAGAAAGGTCCAGAGAGGTGTCGCCGACACAAATATTAAGAAAAAAAGTGCCAAAGGCTGTAACAAAGCCTTCGCGCTTAGAATCAACCCCCAAGTCTCTTCCGGAGAAACAAAAGCCTCTCTTGAAACGAGAGGTCCAGGAGAGACTTGGCAAGGCCAGAGGACCTAAAAAGGTCCTTAACCAATTTTTATTACTAAGAGATAGTGACATGGATTGCGTGGATGAATAAATTTATATTTGTACCTAATGTCGCTACTACAATGGAATTGTAGGGGTTTTTATGCTCGTGTAGAGGAAATTAAACTAATAATTTCTTCCCTGCATCCTTCCATATTGTGTTTGCAGGAGACCCACTTCCGCCCAACTGACAGCCCGATGCTTCGTGGGTACGATGTATATCGTACCGACAAGCCATTCTTCGATCGGGCTAGCGGAGGTGTGGCTATACTTGCACGTAGCAATATATATAATAAGTCTATAAATATTGTATCTGATCTCCAAGTGATTGCTGTGAGAGTCTCCCTTCCTATAGAAGTAACTGTATGCTGCATCTACCTCCCACCAGGTGAACGTGTTTCAAAGAGGAGCCTAGAGGCCCTCTTTAAACAACTTCCCGCCCCCTATATTATCTTGGGGGACTTTAACGCACACAACCTGGTGTGGGGGTCTAATTATACAGACGCCCGCGGGAGGATGGTAGAGGATATTCTTGTCTCGGGAAACCTGGTATTAATGAACACCGGGACCCAGACACACTTTTCCACCTTTAATGGTGTATCCTCTGCCATCGACCTAACTCTATGTAGCCCCGGGATCGCTGCC
The DNA here is from genome assembly GCA_039000515.1 of Timema cristinae. Taxonomy (NCBI): domain Eukaryota; kingdom Metazoa; phylum Arthropoda; class Insecta; order Phasmatodea; family Timematidae; genus Timema; species Timema cristinae. The sequence continues at coordinate 173,040 of JBCFYV010000446.1, read as the reverse complement.
CACTTCCTTTGGGAGGTCCACTCGGATCTATGTGGCAGCGATCACTTTCCCATTCTGCTTTCGCTAATTGAAGACCCTCCCGGTATAGCACGTGCACCACAATGGGTGCTTAAACGTGCTGACTGGGATAAATTTCGCGAGTTCGCCGTATTTGTACAACCCCTTTCTCCGGACGTCGATGTTAATATTGCCCATTTTACTTCGACGGTCATCATGGCGGCGAGGGAATCTATCCCTAAATCCTCGCCAAACCCGCGCCACCATCCTGTTCCCTGGTGGAACGAGGAGTGTAGATTGGCTATTTCTGACCGTCGAAGAGCATTACGTCTCTTCCATCGGCGTCCTACCTTGGATAATCTAGAATCATTCCGGATTATGCGTGCTCGAGCTCGCCGTATCATTCGTGAAAGCAGAAGAGAGTCTTGGAGACAGTTTATATCTACCCTTACAATTTCCACTCCCACAACTAAGGTTTGGGAAAATATTCGTAAATTACGTAGTAGCAAAAATACCATCAATAACATACCTGCCCTCATGTCAAAGGGTACGCTTGTCTCCTCCCCTGTGGAGGTCGCCAATGTATTGGGCTCTATGTTCACCGCCATATCTAGCACTGCAAGCTACTCAAATGAGTTTGCAGCGCATAAGCGGAACATAGAGCGCCATTCTATTGACTTTGGTCAGAGTCAGGGGGAGGATTACAACTCCCCCTTTACTTTAGATGAACTGACCTATGCCATGTCCCAGGCGGGTAGCACAGCTCCTGGCCCCGACGACATTAATTATGAAATGTTGCGCCAGTTACCCCCTGCTGGACGAGCATGTCTGTTGGACCTTTACAATAGTGTTTGGGAATCTCGTCAGTTCCCAACACTGTGGAGGCAAGCAACAATTATCCCTCTATATAAAAGTGGCAAGGAAAAATTAGAACCAACTAGTTATAGACCGATAGCCTTAACTAGTTGTGTATGCAAAATATTGGAAAAAATGATAAATAAACGATTAATATGGTATTTAGAATCCCGCAATCTACTATCAAATATTCAATGTGGTTTTCGCCGCAACCGATCTACGGTGGATCATCTCGTCCGTCTCGAGACGGCAGTTCGTGACGCCTTTCTCCATAAACAGCATCTTTTGGCAGTTTTCTTTGACTTGGAGAAAGCGTACGATACCACATGGCGGTACGGCATTTTAAAAACCCTTTTTAACTGGGGGTTCCGTGGGAACCTCCCTGTTTTTATAGCTAATTTTATGTCAGATAGACACTTCCGGGTAAGGTTAAACAACACCTTATCCGATGATTTTATTCAAGAAAATGGGGTGCCCCAGGGCAGTATTTTAAGCTGTGCGTTGTTCGCCATTGCAATAAATGGCATTGTGGACAACGTACACCTTCCTGTCCGTTCATGCCTCTTTGTGGATGACTACGCAATTTATTGTAGTTCATCGAGTCTCCACAGGGCTGAACGGCAGATACAACTCTCTGTCAACAATCTATGGTCGTGGGCATCGCGTAATGGCTTTCGCTTCTCTTCAGCCAAGACGACGGTCGTCCACTTCCATAGATTACGTGGAATACAACAAGCCCCCAGTATTTTAATGAATCACGTTGTTTTACCTGTCTCGGAGACCGTAAAGTTTCTGGGACTTTTATTTGATTTTAAATTAACCTGGATTCCCCACATCAAAGACCTGAAAGCGAGGTGCATAAAAGCACTTAACCTGCTTAAAGTGGTTAGCGGTCGGTCCTGGGGGGCTGATAGGGAAACCTTGATGCGCCTGTATAGCGCCTTGGTAAGATCGAAACTAGATTACGGCAGTTTAGTGTATGCATCAGCGAGACCTTCGGCGTTGAAGATGCTGGATAGTGTCCACCATGCTGGCATACGACTGGCTACTGGTGCATTTCGTACCAGTCCAGTCGTCAGCATCTGTGCCGACGCCGGTGAGCCCCCTCTCTCTTACCGGCGGTCCTATCTTCTGGCATCTTACGTTTCAAAACTTCACTGCATGCCGGAGCATGTTGCCTACCGACCTGTGTTTCATCCCCCTAACCGTGTCTTGTATGAAACCAAATGGCGTAGTACAAGGCCGGTTGGGATCAGGATGCTATCGGTATTCGACACGTGTGGGATAGTCCTGCCAAAGGCTATCCCCACATACCCAGGTCGAGTTTCTCCCTGGAAGATTCGCCTACCTCAATGCCATTATGATCTTGCCAAGTTCCCTAAAGCGACCACCCCGCCGATTATATATGAGAGGACATTTAATGAGCTCCTCTCCACTCGCTTTCAGGGCTTTGAGCGCATCTATACGGATGGCTCCAAGTGTGGGGCTTCCGTGGGATGCGCATTTGTTGTGGAGGGAAACAATTTTAAATTTGGTTTACCTGGTGAATCCAGTGTTTTTATGGCTGAATTATACGCCATTTTTAAATCTCTGTGTTTTGTGTATCGTAAGTGTCACCGTTCTGTTCTCATCTGCACGGATTCCATGAGTGCTCTGTTGGCATTGTCCACCCTCTACTCTTGGAATCCCCTGGTGCAGATGATACATGAGCAAATTTTAAAAATTGATTCATTAAGCACCCGGCTCGCCTTTTGCTGGATTCCTGGTCACGCCGGTCTCTCAGGAAATGAACTGGCTGACCAGGCGGCCAAGGAGGCGGCACGCCTGCCTCCGGAGGCGAGTATGGGTGTGATGTTTTTAGATCTAAAGGGTTATGTTCGGCGTGGGGTCTTACGCACCTGGCACGAGCAGTGGGTTTAGACTCCTGCTCAGAACAAGCTGCGGTCCATCAGGGACGGTGTGTCGCGGTGGCCCTCTTCTATACGAAAGTCCAGAAGAGAGGAGGTCATCGTGACAAGGCTCCGCGTCGGACACACAGCGTTGACCCATGGATTTTTATTGAGAGGGGACCCACCTCCAGTGTGTGAGTTTTGCGATGCTCCCCTTAGTGTGTACCACATTTTGGTGGAGTGTCGCAAGTATGCCCCTATCCGCCTGGCACTTAATTTTAAAGGTGACCTTCGGTTTTTACTACGCGATAGCGCGGATGGAGTTATATGTTTACTTCGTTTTATACGCCAGGCGGATCTTTTTAATGCTATTTGAGTCACTTTTATAAAGTGACTCATCTAGACTTTCTCATATTGAGTTTTTTTTTTAACATTTTAGTATATTTAAATATGTTTGTTTTGTCTTTTTAACGTATTATTTTAACACGTTTTATGATTTTAATGTGTTAAATTTTAATATGTTTGTTTTGTAATTTTAACGTAGTGTATACACCTGTGGTTTTATTTTAGCAGGTGTATCACTTCTTTTATTCTAATAGCCCATTTGAGCGCTCCTATGGAGTGTCTCAAATGGGCATTTTCTCATATTGAGAATAACTGTTTTTAAATTAATTTAAAAATTTTATTATTGTATATTGTTTTATATTTTATCTCTCCACCTGTTTATTCTAACAGGTGGACTATGTGATGTCTCTTCCCATTGGGGATTCTACTGTGTTTGATTTATTTTTAAAGGCCCTAATGACCTTACTGTGTCGACGGGCCTCAAAACAATAATAATAATAATAATAATAACATGTTAGTTTTGTCTTTTTAACTAATATATTGTTTTAATATGTTTGTTTTGTTTTTTATTAGAGTAATACACCTGTGGTTTTTTTTAGCAGGTGTTTCACTCAATTGTACTTTGAGCCCATTTGAGCACTCCTATGGAGTGTCTCAGGTGGTGAATGATTATATCTCTCCCCATATGGGGATTTTATTATGTTTTAAATATATTTCAAGGCCCTAATGACCTTGATGTGTCGATGGGCCTCTAAACCACAATAATAATAATAATAATGTACCTTAGGATCATCCCATCCTAGCGTGTGTGTCGTATGACACGGTTGAATCAAGAAGTACCTTACTAAGCAAACAGCACCAGTATGTAAACGATATTTTTCTGAGAGGAGGAAGAACAAAGGGGAAACCTAGAACAAAGTAGAACAAACACACAGAGCAGAGGGAAGGGATAGTAATTCATAAAGAACATTCCATATCATTGGAGAGTTGACTAGAAAATCACGTGTTCATCACGAGGTCACATGCGCGTCACTCGCTTCCCATGATTCAATGGGCGGCTCTACGCCCATTACGACACGCCAATTTCTCGTTCAGTTTTCCAACAACACTTTGACGTGGATGTAGTGCTCGTGGGAGAAATGAAAGTTTGGTCGATGTGACGGTAGACACTACACGGTGAACGGGGCATTTGGTGAGTAGATTCCTTGTTTACATTTTGGTGTTGCGGAATAGTGTTTATTAGCCTGTTTACTCTTCTTCGCTTGTAACGTTGATGTCGATAAACGTTACAATAATAATTTGTTTAAGACGCCAAAATTAAATGTCAATATCTTAGTTAACATTGAATCTCGTATGTTGCTATAGTCAGAGTAAATAATAAATCCATAAGGTTTCTTTGGGTTCTATATATCTAGAAAACATAATTAATGTTTTATATTTTTAGGTCACTTACCACCAAAATCAATTGATTAAAAAAAAGGGAATAGTTTCACAAATATTTTACATTACTCAACATTCATCTTCTTTTCAAAACAGGGAAATAACAACTAATCAATTTGTAAATTAGATCATCCTCCTTTCCTTTTAATTTCATCCCAAAGATTGGTTTAACCTAATCATAGTTTTAAAATTAAATATAACAGTCTTACCGCCCATTGGCCTTATTATAAAAGCCTTACCATAGTGAAATCAAGCAATATAATCTTGCTACCTTTGTTATAGATGAAGTGTATATAGTACCACGTCCATCCAATTGGGTGGTCACATTAACGCATAATACCCATACTAGGCTCCAAGGATAGTGACTATTTGTGGTAGGGGGCAACGAAATAGTGTTTTATATTGATATGACTTTTCTATAAAATAGTTTTGTAATTATTGATGTTCCATGCAAAAAAAAAAAAATGGAGTGCACGCTTTTAGTTTTCTCAAGTATGGGTATTCTACCATTTTTATTGTAGCTTAATGAAAACACCAAGCCTTAATAAAATATTGATTTGATGTAAGTTTTGACAACTTTAAAAAAGGAACTGTGTCTACTAGAAGAAACATTAATAATCAAAATATATTTCCTCTATTGTGTTAATGTGCACAAAACGACCAATTTTATTGATGTTAAAAGGGTTAAAAATATTTTAAAATAGCCTTGAATACTCACTAAAGTTAGTTCCTAACTCTTCATTACAGTTGTCAAAAATCTCATCGTAGTTAACATTTTGTTCATCTCCTGCGACCTTAAAAAAACCCAAGAATTATTAACATAAACACATGATCGAAAAATTATGTATCTACTTGCAAAAATAACTCGTGCTTTACCTTATCAGTCAAAAAATCAAGTTTGTTCGATCATATTGAAATTCTATTTCTGGAATTTCCAACACTGCTAAACACTACCCTGTTTTATTTTTATATTTTTTTCAAATTTCCAATTGGATGACTAAAGCAATACCTAAATGGTATCAACATTTTCAAAAATGACTATTTCCGTTTAATTTTCAACACATTTTATATCTTGATATATATAAGGATGGTACACATCATTGTTTTTTTAAAAATTAGAATCAATCGATCCTTAATTGTTACCAAAATGGAAGATATGGGAGGGAAGGGGAAGCATAACATTAGGAAAACTTTTTTAGGGGAGGTATAAAACTATATTTGCCAGGAATGTAAAATGAATACTGCAAATAGTACAATTATTGTTAAATATGTTATATTTATAAGTGGGGGATAGTTTAATGAGGAGTTCCAAATTACCAAAACTAAAATAAATTTTTATATTTATCAGTGTGGTAGAAGATTGAAATTTGTTTGGAAAGTGTAAGGACGATCCCAAACCGTAATTAAGGTCTGAACATTCATATTTAATAATGAAGGAGCCTAAAATGGAAAGCGATTATTCTCAAAATTTAAAAAAATAACTAACTTTTTGGTATTTATAGCAGAAAATTGAAAAAATTACTAAATATAAAGTGTCAAACTCAAATGACCAAAAGATATAAAATTTAAAAAAAAATACAAACTGGAGCCAAGGTAAATGGTTAGGACTGGTAATTTCCAATACTATGTTCATCAGCCTCTTATAGATGATGTGAAAAATTGGAATATAGAGAAGATGATAGATAGAGAGACCATAAAAATTTTAAATTACAAAATGCAAGGGTGATTATGTTGTGGATTGTCCCATAACCTCTTCTATAGATATGTAATGGATGGCAAGTCATACTTTACATGATTTTAGAATATACATATTTGTTTAAAAAAAAACCTATGTTTATTCTTTAAAAGTGACGTTTATAAAAAAAATAGCATTAGGAGGCTTGCAGCTAGGCACGAAACACCCAGTACAAAATTGCAGATAATGATAAGAGAAGTGACGAACAAGCATACTCAATAGTCCTCATATATGTTATTTCATATATTTGAATTGATAAAATAACATTGCTTTAAGTGCCTACAATCTTTAACACATATCCTGTGGTTCTACTCTCGTTATCAGGTTGATAAAACATAACATAATAAACCTTTAGTATAGAAATCTTTTGAATAATTACTCTTGCATAGCATTAAAACCTTAAAAATATTTGCTTGGAAAAATATTGGAGAAAATTATTTTCGTCTTACTTGTAAAGTACTAATATAAAATACAATTAAATTTTTTTAAACTCATTTTGAACAGAAGTAAAATGGTATTTATACATTTTTAACACCGTGTCTTACTCAAGTTATACATGTATTTACTAATTATGATAGTGAACTAGGGATTAGGAAGGTTGAATTTAGAGGGAGTGCATCTGTATTTGCGTAGAGAAAAGTGAGAAACCATGTGTTGGAAAAACTATCAACATACCCGACCGGGATTTGAACTCTGATCTTCCTGTCATGTAGTGATGCCTTAGAACAGGGGTCGGAGAACTTTTTTACCTAGTATCTCAAAATATATATATATATATATATATATTAACATTGACGTTACCCTCTTTATTTGAAAGGGAGAAAAATCATAGAATAGATTATTCACATTCAAAAGGTTTATTGAATCTATTTATTTCTATACTGAGAATACAATTTGAAATATAAAAAGTATAAAATAAATTAATTTCATTATGAAACAAAATTATTTTTTGGTAAACTTCTTCATTTCAGAATTAGGAGAAATGATGTTTTATTTTTGATACAATAACATCAAAATTGGGGCATTTTAATGTCACAACAATTTGTATACTGTCATAAGGGTCCAATAGATTTTTCTGCTTTGTTTTTATGTTCATTAGAGTGGAAAATTCTTGTTAGCAAAGGTAGGGTGTTGCAAAAGGCATCAACTTTTGACTGCCTCCTAATGTGCAATTTTGAAAACCCTTGCAGCTGATGACATTCAAAAATATGACATTTGCTTTTTTTTTTCAAATTCAATACGTGCTTTATTATTGGATTGAGGCTCTTCTGGTACATCAGCAATTTCACATTTAAAGGGATCCACAACCCAACTGAGTAAGCGAATCAAGATTTGGAAAGTAAACAGATAAACACTCTTTAAGTTTCTTAAGATGTCGTCAAAAGTAATATACTCATAATCTTACAAAAACAAAGCTAACATTTAAAAGGAAGCTATCTTGTTTTGTTCTGCTTTTTGTCCCCAATATAAACTGTATCAGACCATTCAACAAACTTAACATGAAGTCTGGCTTTGAAAATATTCAAAATTTTATTTTGAACAGTCATGAAGAAAAATATATCCATTAGTTTCTCTGTATGTTGCTATACTCACTTTTTTTGTTTCAATTTATGGCTAACGTGTTCTCCCAAATAGACTATTACACTTAACATTAATCCGATGCAGAGAAAACAAAAAGCACCCTGTAAATGAAACACTGTCAATACAATAACTTTGCCATAGGACATTGAAATGCCACGTCTTTTTGCAGAAATTTTGACTTCATTCCTCCAATTTTCGAATAAATTAGTCTCTTTTCCTCTGGAAATAAACTCATTGAAAGTATCTAAAAGCACACACCCCTTTTTCATAAAAATAGCTAAGTTAAAAGATACTAGATCTGTGGGCAGTGGATAGACAAAAGGGATGCCAAAAGTATCCATAAATTTGCTAGCAATAACATATTCTATATTATTCCTAGAGTGTGCCACTGCGAAGTTATTTGTTTTCACAATCCTATCAAGACAAGACTCTACGTCGAAACACACTTTCTTTTCACGTTGGATGCGAAAATTACCCGTGAAGAAACGATCAGTGTTTGGATGGAAACCGTATCCCATGCCTGAAGCAAGGATATCCTCGGTGCTACTTATCTGATGTTCATAACCGGGTTGACTTAAGATGCTGATCAAGAGTGACTGATAGGCGATGTTTATCTGCATGCTATAGAATATCCAGAAAGTTAAGAATATTCTTAAAGAGATGGATTTTGGCGATATATGAACGGAGCTCTCCAGGATTATTCCCCAAACATTGAACAAAGTTCTAACAACGTTTCTGAAACTAATTTCTTTTTCCTTGTCACTTGCATTAAACTTAGAGAGAAACCATAGAATAAACGATCCTAAAAGGTACGCTAAGAAAACTAGTAGCCAAAGTATCGGAGGGAAAATCTTAATCAAACTTTTCCACATTGGCATTTGTTTTGCTTTGGGTACCACCCACATTAGCCCTTCTTTCAAATAAGGTTTAGTGAACACCAAATGTTCTAGCTTATCGGAAGTTATCACACATGCTGTGATTGCAACATCTGCTCGATCATAAATAACGTTCCCGATGATGCCTGTCCAAGTACCATTTTTATTCTGCAAACCCCACCTTTCGTTGTTTACTGGGATCGGAAGGAAAATTGCAGTGAAATTTCTTCTTACAGATACTTCATTTATAATACGTATGTCAACGCCATCCTTGAATAGAAATGTTGTCACATTATGGGAGTTGGTAGAATAGTATGGTTTAATAACATATGGACCCGCTTCAAAACAAGATATTTTAAATGGACAACCATAAAAGTCTTTTGTTATTTGAAGTGGAAATAGATCTGTATTTTGAAGAAATCTTTGTTCTTTCACAATCCATTTGTCGAGTAAGATAACATTGACATACTCTCCACATTTAGACTCTTTTTTATAAGGGAGCCAACTATATGCGTTAATATCTGTAACATTCAAAATATTTCTATTTAAAATTAAATGCTCAATATCTGGGAACTTTGGAACAATAGCAAGTGATAGTAAGTTAGCAAACCCGCAAGAAACGTCTGGTGATGTTGATTGAGTTCTTTCAACAATCGCACAGCTGGGTACCAAAACCACAACATACATTATCCTGTGACGCCATAGCTCAGAAAGAACACCTTGCACTAATTTAGTTCCCGAGGTATTTGGATAACATCTTCCGTGAATGGCAACCAAAAAGAGCCCTGTAGGATCCCAATACAAGCTCTTCATCAGGCGTCTCAACTGATCTTGAAGGTCTTTGATTATATCATTAGCAGAGAGACCTTGTAACAAAATAATGTGTTTTTGTCTTTATTAAAGCGAATTGTTGAAATTATTCTTAACACTCTTATCATCTGGACTAGCTAATCTCAGGGCCACTGCATTAAACTGTTTACTTATTTATGAGGGTAGTAGTGAAAGTATCATAATCCTTCGTGATGGTTTTGGAATTTGAAAAGTATTATCAGAGCTTGAGTTGCGGTAATGACGCTGAGTAGAGAGGTTACGCATTTTACATGTGAATATTCCAGTAGTGCAACTGACGTCTCTTGCAGAGCTATCAACAGCAGCAGTGTTGCGAACATTGTACTTGGATTTTAGAAGATACCTGAAATCTAAGATTAGATTCAATTATTTTTAATATCAAGCTATAGTTTATCATTTTTTAAATCCTATTTTACTACAGGAGTGATAATAAGTTTGGCTTGGAAACAAAATCTGATCAAAATTGAATCAACCTTAGATGTAATATTTTGATTGCATTATTTACTTTTCAACAGTTTAATATTTAACAGTAGTTGTTGTGAACATCTATATAATTAATTATTATAACTGTACCTTAAGTCTTAATTGGTTAGTATATGTGTTTTGAGTTTTCTTAATGATGTGTTATTAGTAAGTTTTGTGAAATAGTGTGTGTGAAATCAGTATGAGAGGTCCTAACAAAGAAATGTTCGCCAAATTTTTAAACAAACTATGTAAATAAATGTCAGAATTTTCAACAGGTGTGTATATGGTAAGCAACAACCCTTTTATCGTATAATACATTGAATATATTTGTTGCAAAATAGGTTTCCATAGGAAGCTCTCGAATAATGTTTTTCCATTCATACTACCTAGCAATGGTATCATTATTAGAAGTGATCAATAAGAATGGTTTTTTGATACTTTCAATAAATGAATGTATTTCACATTCAGAAATTGTGATAGCCATAACAAGCTTACGGTTATTCGATGTATAAAATATACTTTTATGCCATTATCTTATAACATTCATGAAATAAATTTTCTAAATATTTTCAAATAAATTATATAAAGTTAGTTGCCTGAGAAGGTTATTCAGTGAGAAGCTAATATATAAACAAACTAGAATTAATGGTGTAGTAATGCTTGCTTTACATTCTTTGGCAAACTTATCCTTATTAAAAGCACACACACTTTAAAAAAAAATTAAACTGAGTGTTCTCAAGTAGATACAAATTTAAAGTGATTCTGTCAAAATATTAAATTATCTGTGACCTAATTTATTTATGAATTAATATCACATGAGCTTGTATCATCTACATTAAATTATTAATTTAATATGCTATTCACAATAATTGTATGTCTTAATACCTGCATGTGGTATGGCGATCAAATTTCTGGTGTATGTGCTTTAACTATTTTAAGAGGTTTAGAGTGTAACTAAGTGAACTCTCTGACTAAAATACACATTCAAAAATATAACATGCAATATAAAAAACGATAAAACACACAAGTCGGACATTTGTTCACTGTACAAATTTGCCTTTTTGTGACTAACTATTTAATACTTTATACATAATATAGATACAGAAGTTGGCTGCCGAACAAGTTGAATTATTCACTACACACATAGCATAGGAAGAAAAATAAATATTGCGAGCTTTGAAGATCTAAGAAAGCATATTGATTCGTGATAACATTTTAGGTCGAAATATTTCCATGTTTACATTTTCACGAGTAGGAAACATTATGTAAGTTTCATTCTTGCGTTCTTAAAGCGTTTTAGGTGTCTCTGAATATGTAAACATCTTCATTGCCCGGCAACGTAAATATTAATATTTGATTAAGTGTGTAGGCCTATGTCATAGAAGGTGTCTGAGAAAAAATACCAAAAGCTTAAAGTCCTCTAAACCTGAATTTTAATTGAAATTTTTTTTCTCAAAGTGACTTAATTTTTAATATGAAACCTAATAAACTTTTAATTTTTATTAACATAAAGATTATATCAAACAAAACTTTTATCGGCATCGGATTTTAAAAAAAAACCTTTCACAAAGTGTCTAATTATACTGTGCCATCCATGGTTATATTTACAAACTTTTCCTAGTAGTAGTAGTAGTAGCGGTGGCGGTGGTGGTGGTGGCGGCGGCGGCCTATAGACACCATGAGGTGATTAGGGTCTAATATAATATTAATACAGTAAAATCTCCATAGGAGGCTCAAATAAGCTCATTGTGCAAATTGAGTGAAACGCTTGCTAAAAAAAACGGTGTATCGCTCCAATAAAAAACAAAACACACATATTAAAACAATATGTAAGTTAACAAGACAAGACAAACATATTAAAATGTCAAAAGGTCTTAACATCAGATAAAACCCAAATGAGTCACTATACGAAAGTGACTCAATTGGAACTAAAAAGATTCGCCTGGCGTATAAAATGGAGTAAACAAATAACACCTTCCGCGCTGTCGCATAGTAAAAAACAAATGTTACCTTTAAAATCAAGAGCAGACGAATAGGGGTATACTTGCGACACTCCACCAAAATGTGGTACACACTAAGGGGAGCATTGCAAAATCCACACTGGAGGTGGATCCCCTCTTAATAAAAATCCGTGGGTTAAATATGTATACCCGACGCGGTGTCTCGTCACGATGATGGACAGGTAAGCGCACGTTGTCCACAATGCTGTTTATTGTGATGCGAACAACGTATACCTTAAAATACTGCCCGAGGCAGTCTTGAATAAAATCATCGATAAGGTAGTGTTTAACCTAACCCGGAATTGACTATCTGACACAAAATTATCTATAAAACAGGGAGGTTCCCAAATAAAACGGTTATTTAAAATTCCGTACCACCAGGTGGTGTCCTACGCCTTTTTCAAATCAAAGAAGACAGCCGAGAAGTGCTGTTTAGGAGGAACGCGTCACGAACTGCTGTCTCAAGGTGAACAAGGTGATCCACCGTTGATCGATTACGGCAGAAACCACATTGCATGTCAAATATTTATTATTATTATTATTATTATTAGCACCGCGTCTTACTACCGTTCGGGTTATACGCACTTACGCTAATGTGTAATGGTAGTGTGATTGTAAGATGAAATGGAGGACCTACAGTTTAACGTGGAATCCGAACACGGTGGCGGCCTGGCCATATCAAATAGTAGATTGTGGAATTCTAAATACCATATAAATCTTGTATTAATCATTTTCGCTAATATTTTGCATACACAACTAGTTAAAGCTATCGGTCGATAGATAGTTGGTTCTAATTTTATCTTTGCCACTTTTATATATTGGTATAACGGTCGCTTGTCTCCATAATGATGGGAGGTGATGAGATTCCCAAACACTATTGTCGAGGTCTAAAAGAAGTGCCTGTCCGGCAGGGGGCAGCTGACGCAACATCTCATAATGAATGTCGTCTGGACCAGAGGCTGTTCTGCCCGCCTGGGACAGGGCAAAGGTCCGTTCATTTATAGCAAAAGGGGCGTTATAATCCTCCCCTCGACTTTGTCCAAAATCAATAGTAAGGCACTCAATGCTCCGCGTATGCACTGCGAACTCGTTAGAGTAGCTCGCGGTGAACATCAAGCCCAATACGTTGACGACATCCACAGGGGAGGAGACAATAGAACCGTTAGACATGAGGGAAGGTTTATTATTAATGTAATTTTTTCTACTAATTAATTTATGAATATTATCCCAAACCTTATTTGTGGGAGTGAAATTGTAAGGGTAGAAATAAATGGTATCAAAGACTTGTCTTCTGCTTTCTCGAATGACACATCGAGCTCGAGCACGTAGAATCCGGAATGGCTCCCGATTCTCCGAAGTATGACGTCGATGAAAGAGACGTAGGGACATTCGACGGTCAGAAATAGCCAACCGACACTCCTCTCGTTCTACTAGGGAACAGGAAGATGGTGATGATTTAAGGATGGAAGCCCTCGCCACCGCGATGACCTTCGAAGCAAGATGCCCATCCTTTAACATCGACGTCAGGAGAATGGGGTTAATCAAATACGGCGAGCTCGCGGAAGTTATCCCAGTCAGCACGTTTAAGCACCCATTAGGATAGCTGTGCTGTATTGGTAGGATCTTGAAGTGGTGAAAGAAGAATGGGAAAGTGATCGGAAGCGAGTGTGGGTGTTATGTTTTTAGATCTATAGGGCTATGTTCGGCGTGGGGTCTTACGCACCTGGCACGAACAGTGGGTTTCGATTTAAAAAATCTGCGTGCCATCAGGGACGGTGTGTCATGGTGGCCCTCTTCTATACGAGATTCTAGAAGAGAGGTCGTCATCGTGACGAGACTCCGCGTCGGGCATACATTCCTAACCCATGGATTTTTTACTAAGAGGGGATCCACCTCCAGTATGAATTTCGCGATGCTCCCCTTAGTGTGTACCACATTTTGGTGGAGTGTCACAAGTATGCCCCTATTCGCCTGGCCCTTGATTTTAAAGGTAACCTTCGGCTTTTATTTCGCGATATTGCTGATGGAGTTATTTGTTTATTCCATTTTATACGCCGGGATAATCTTTTTAGTGCCATTTGAGTCACTTTCGTATAGTGAATCATCTGGATCTTATCTCATATGGAGACCTATTTAAGATTTTATTAAACTTTCTTATATGTTTTTGTCTTTTTAACGGGTTTAATACACATTTACACGTTTGTTTTGTCTTTTTAACTAATATATGGTTTTAATATGTTTGGTTTGTTATTTTAATGGAGTGTTACACCTGTGGTTTTTTTTAGCAGGTGTTTCACTCAATTTGTTCTCCGAGACCATTTGAGCACTCCTATGGAGTGTCTCAAATGGGTATTTTTCTCACATTGATATCTATTCCTTTTATATTGTATTTTACATTGTGTTTTATATTATGTTAAGGCACTAATGACCTCATTGTGTCTATGAGCCTCCAAACACTAATAATAATAATTATTATTATTTTAAAAATCAAGTTCGGTTACTTTTGACTCGCCCTCCATTAAGCTTTTATCTTGTTCTCTGGAGATTTTACTATGCTCTTACTTGTAAAATATGTTAGGGTCCTTTTATACAGGCGTTTTGTGTGTTGCGACGACATTATGTTGAGCATTATATAAATACACAGGAAGAAATGGGTGCTTTTATACTCCATCGCGTGTCTTTCATCTCGCAGCGTTCTGAAAAGTGTGTTGTAATTTAGAAAACGCCGCAACATCAATGATGCTCAGTGAGTTCAAGATACATTACTTTCTATGTAGCCTTTTATAAAGGCGTCAACTTTCGTGTCGCTGTGTTGGCTGGCCAGCAGGGCAGCTAATCTTAAGTTGTAACTTCAATGTATTTCTGTTGTAGATTTTTTTTTTCACTTTGAAATAATAATTGAGCAGGGTAACGTAAAAAAAGGGCACATAGACAATAATATTGTTTTGTGACATCTGAAATATAAGTTTATTAATTGATTTATGTAAAAATGAGAAAAAAAACTAATACCCTAACAAAAATCTAAATAACAAAATACCCTTCCTCTTTAGTGACAAGAAATGAATATTAATGAATTTTTAAGATAAAAATTATTTTTAAATGATTGTTATTGCATGTTATATGCCTTTTTTAAGTATACCATTTTTTGATGGGTAAAAATAAAGTAATCTATTAAGAATAAATCTATTTAATTGATACTAACTAAAGGTTTTAATGTTTAATCAAAGACACCCCAAAAATTATTTATTTACGAAGCTTAGTAAAAAAAAATATTTTTCCACACTTAAATGATTATGTGAAAATAGTAAGTTAGCTAAAATTGTTCATTCTTTACTACAATATAGACTTGATAAAACAGATATCCTCTTCATTTAGAAAGCGATAGAAACTCCGAACATCATATAGTTTGTTTTTTTACTTTCTTGTTATCTTACAGGTAGAGAAAGTATTGTTATCGTCTAAAAAAATCGAACTCGAGATTTTGATGAATCTCAACGTTTAATGACCCCCGAATCCGAAAAAGTGGTTTTTGAATTTCAGTCTGTCGGTATCTCCGACTAGAGCTTAAACTATTTTACCGATTGGGCTAAAACTTGGTGTCTAGGGTTTTCATAGGGTTGCCCCGAGGGATTTTTGGAATTTGATCTCACCCTAAAATTAAGGGTAGTTTACTGAATGGCAAAAAGAGTAAAAATAGATTTTCTCAAAATCGGCTCTAATTTTGGTTAAATTTAATTTCTAAACATTTATAAATATTCAAAACAAATAGTTATTCTTACAATTTCGGCAAAATGACTTTAAAGGCTCCGATCAGATGCATAAATAATTTTTTTTTTTCATATCTCCGAAACTATTTGATACATGAAATGACTTATCACTACAAATATGTAGATCTATATATAATACAAATATTTTTTTCGAAGCATATTTTTATAAAACCAATAACTTTAACGCAGGGCTCTGCGAGTACTCGTATTCCGAGCTCGCCGCTTAAGCTCAAGATAGAGATAGAAAGTTTTGTATGCTCGTCATTTTCGAGCTTCCACTTGATGTACTTAATAATCAATTTTTTAAATGCAATCGTAAGCAATGTCTATTTAATTGAGATAATATCGGCATTCCCACTTATAAATCATTTGATTGCTTAACAAATTGTTAAAAATTAATTTCAATTTTCACATTAATAACGTAATAGATCTTTAAAACCACTGTCGACCGGTAAATTTATTCAATATTGTCATCAATTTTGAATTATACTTGATTGAAGTTGCTTACTTTTGTTGCCATGACAAAGCAATGAAAATAAAATTATCTAAGAAAATTACCAAATAATTCAATGATTCTTTTTACTCTTTTTATCTTGTCCCTTTCTAAAATAATAATTTCATGATAAACTAAAAAGTAATATCAAGAATATATTATTATATTAAATAGTTTCAAACTTAAAATCTTTAAAACTGGTATTAATTAATGTTTAGCTACAAAATTAGCTCTAGTTTAGTAACTATTTTTCTATTGAACTATGTTGGTTAACCAGTTGAAAATCAATGTTGATCTTATTTATTGCAATCCATATTTTACCAAACTTACCACATTTATATTAAAAAAGGCATTTATTATTTCATATTGTTTGCTATAAATATTATTTGTCATATTATTTTTAATTTTAAAGTATCGGAATCAACTTTTATAAACATTAAAAATTGAATTGAAGTAGATTTATCAATAAAATGTCTAACGCAAGTTCGTACAATGAGCATGTACAACTGCGCATAAAGGAATGGAAATGGAACAGAAGACGTGATAATGCACGATTACACTAAGGAATAATAGACGCAATACGAAACATTTCAAATTTCTTTGTTTATGATTCTTATGTTTTATTATAGGGTAAATTAAGTTACTGAAGCATATTTTGGGGAAATATTAGCTTATTAAAACGTCAATTTTATTAGATTTTTATCGAGTCAGTGTAGAAACACACTACAAAGATTTAAAGTGATGGTGAAGGAAACCAACCTGAAAGAATTGTTGGCTTAAGCCTAGATATAAACAAACACACTTCTCTATTTACTTTCTATAGTTTTACACTTCCCACTTCCAAATTTCCACAGTTGCGCATTGTTTTGATTTTTTGGAAAATGTTATTTTTAATATGAAGATACATTAATGAAAAAGTAAAGTAGGTGTCCCAAATATTGCCTACTCTAACTCTTTTTCTACATCTCATTCTCCTCTTATTTTCTAATTAAGCTGTAAACTGAATAAATATCACTAATAACTAACTATATTCCTTCGGAATCCTGAGATCAACCCGCTTAAACCCCCCTGTTGGATGGGGCTTATAATAGTCCCGCATTAACCCCTGCTTGTCGTAAGAGGCGACTAAAAGGAGAGGCTTCTATGCAAGACAAACCTATCCTATATCTTCAATTTCACCTCCTTTTTTCTTCTTTATCCCTCCTTCACTCTTCTCACTTCTCTTTCTATTCTTACCTCCTCTTTCCTTACTTCTTTCTTCCCTTCTCCCTGCCGTTCATTCCTGCATGGAAGTTTTTGCTTCTCCATTGACGACCTTGGCTGCTAACCTGGCTCTCGGACAATTATTGGATACCTATGCAATTGAGCTACTTCATGAAAGTGCGCCGGTTGTAATATCTTAGTAGAAGGGCCTTAGGGATGACAATATCCGGGTATCCTACCTAGATAAAAGACCGGTTGCATTCATGAGGGCCCGGACGTAATGTTGCACTTTCCTGCACCACTTGCTGCGTTGACCTTTCTCCGGGCGCTGCCCCATGCGAAGTTTGTCATGTCTAGCTTCATGTGGTAGTACCAACGTGGATAACCCTGGGTCTACGATCCAGTATTGTGCGGGGTGTCCACAATAATGGCATGGTCACCTTTTTTGTCGCTGCTGATAACTTATTGTCTGCTGGCACCGTACTGCCAAACCCGCTGACTACTAACGACAAGAGGCGGAAACTGGTAAGACCGTCCAGCCCTTTAAAATTAAAATTCCAGGAAGTGGTGAGGCCCCATCCCTGCTTTCTGGTAATGTCTAGAGTAGACGACGGTGAGACCCTGAAACGTGCCAGCCCGTTTATCCTCGAAAGAGAGATAAATGGTGCGGCGAAATCAGATGTCGCCATTAGAAAACTGCGAGATTGCACTGTTCTGGTACAGACTTTAAATGACATCCAGACGTTAAACGTAATGGGAATAACTGAGATACCAGTGAGCCATTCACCCCATTTACAGGTAAAGGTGGAGCCACACAGGTTCCTAAATGTTTGCAAGGCAGTGGTCACTTGCTATGACCTCGACTGCGTAGGCATAGAGGAGCTCTGTGGTGAGCTTGCACCTCAACATGTTACCTAAGTTTATATGTTAGTCACCAAAAGAATGGCCAAGAAAAAAATGCGGATATGTGTATCCTTACATTTGCGACTTCTACCCTTGCAAAGGAGGACCGAGCAGTTTTCCACGTGCTTAGGGTCCGGCTGTGTATCCCTAACCCACGATGCTGATTGCAGTGCCAGGAGTTTTGGCATACGGAGCTCCGATGCCGTGGTAAGCCAATCTGAGCAGATTGCGGTAAAGAGGCTCATGATACACCGAGAGAGTCTCCTAAACTCTGCATTCTGCCTGGTTTCGGGCCTGTCTGAAATGGAAGGCAGAGAAAAAAGTCCTGCAGATTCAAACTGAAAAGATTTCATATGCCCAAGCACGCAAAGAATACCTATCCAGTTAAGCTCCGGTATTTCAGACGTCAGATTGTCATCCATAATTAATTGTCCCAACTGCCATTGCGCAGTCAACATTTCGAATACATCTTCTCGGCCTGTGCCTCTCGTCACTATGAGATACTCCGTGTCAACAAGTGCCAAGATTTGTGCAGGAGGCGCTGCCTCCAATGACATCGTTTCCACCACCTATACCCCTGAAATCTCCTTCTTGGGGTGCACCTTCGTGTCTTCAGGCCTCCTTTAGGGACACCCTCGAACCCCCCTCGGAGCCCTAAATTACGTGCGGACATTGTAGACCCGCACAATCCCGCCTCTGGGACTCCCGTGGTTGGTGGGGTACAGGTGAGGCCGCAAAGGCGAGTGCTACTGGTACCTTAATGAAGGACCAGCGAGGGACCGCTGACAAAATTACATCAAACACAGCCTTCACGCAAGGCTACACCGACCCAGTCTCTCCAGACTAATTCAAAGCCTCTCCTGAATCTGAAGGTCTAGGAGAGACTGGGTAAACAAGACGATCTAAAAAGGTCCTCAACCAATTTTTATTTTTAAGAGACAGTGTCATGGATTGGAAGGATGGATAAATTTTATATTAATAAAAAATGCCGCTACTACAATGCAATTTTAGGTTTTTTTTATGATTGTTTAAAGGAAATTAAACTACTAATTTCCTCCATGCATCCTACCATCTTGTGTATGATATGGCTAGCGTAGGTGTGACTATACTCGCACGTAGCAATATATATTATTATTAATAGCACCACGTCTTACTACCCGTTCGGGTTATACGCACTTACGCTAATGTGTAATGGTAGGGTGATTGTGAGATGAAATGAAGGACCTACAGTTTAACGTGGGATCCGAACCACGGTGGTGGCCTGGCATTCCCCACATTCACAATATGTCTTGTCAGAGGTGAAGGAAGGATTTGGTAATCAGATAAATCTTTGCCGGCAATATATATCATAAACATATTAATTTCGTGTCTGATCTCCAAGTGATCGTTGTCCGAATCTCACTTGTTATGGAAGTGACAGTATGCTGCATCTACCTCCCACCAGGGGAACGTGTTTCAAGCCTAAAGGCCCTTTTTATACAACTTCCTGCCCCCTATATTATCTTGATGGATTTTAACGTGCGTAACCTGGTGTGGGGGTCTAATTTTACAATCTCCCGTCGGAGGATGGTGGAGGATATTCTTGTCTTGGGAAACCTGGTTCTAATGAACACCAGAACCCAGACAAACTTTTCCACCTTTAATGGTGTATCCTCTGCCATCGACCTAACTTTTTGTAGCTCTGGGATTGCTGCTCACTTACTTTAGAAGGTTCACTCGGACCTATGTGGCAGTGATCATTTAGCCTTTCTGCTTTATCCACTTCAAGATCCTCCCAGTACAATGCTGTTACCTCAATGGGTGCTTAAACGTGGTAACTGGGATAAATTCCTCGAGCTCGCCGTATTCTATGAACCCCATTTTACTGACGTCGATGTTAAGGCTGGACATTTTACTTCGACGGTCATTGTGGCAGCGAGGTCTTCCATCCCTGAATCCTCGCAAAATCCGCGTCACCGTCCTGTTTCCTGGTGGAACGATAAGTTTCGGTTAGCTATTTCTGACCGTCGTAGAGACCTGCTTTTCTTTAATCGACGCCCTACTTCGGAGAATCTGGAGTCATTCCTGATTCTACGTGCTAGAGCTCGCTGTGTCATTCGGGAAAGCAGAAGAGTCTTGGAGAAAGTTTATTTCTACCCTTACAATTTCCACTCCCACAAATAATGTTTGAGACAATATGCGTAAATTAATTAGTAGCAAAAATTCCATTAATTATATACCTCTCATCATGTCAAACGGTTCGCTTGTCTCCTCCCCTGTGGAGGTCGTCAATGTATTGGGCTCGGATGTTCGCCGCTATTTCTAGCCTTTCGAGCTACTCCAACGAGTTCGCGATGCATAAGCGAAACATCGAGCGTCTTACTATTGATTTTGCTCAAAGTCGGGGGAGAAATTATAACTCTCTCTTTACTAAAGATAAACTTACCTATGCCCTGTTCCAGGCGGGAAGCACAGCTTCTGGCCCTGATTACATCCAATACAAAATGCTGCGTCAACTGCCGAACGGACGTTCCTCTTAGACCTCTACAATGGAGTTTGGGAATCCCGTCAGTTCTTAACACTTTGAAGGCAAGCAACCGTCATATGCATATTTAAAAGTGGCAAGGAGAATGGTAGCCTTAACCAGTTGTGTATACAAACTAGCCTCAACCAATTGTGTATACAAACTATTTTAAAAATGATAAATAATCGATTTATATGGTATATAGAATCCTACCATATGCTATCTAATATTCAAGTTGGTCTTCGCCGTAACTGATCCACCGATCCGTGGATCACCTTGTCCGTCTCGAAACGGCTGTAAGTTACGCCTTTCACCATAAAAAGAATCTTGTAGCTATTTTGTTCGATCTGGATAAAGCATACGTCACCACGTGGCGGTATGGCATGATAAAAACCTTTTTTAATTGGGGGTTCCGTGGGAACCTCCCTATTTTTATATCTAATTTTATGTCTGATAGACACTTCCGGGCAAGGTTTAATAACACCTTATCCGATGATTTTATTAAAGAAAATGGTGTGCCTCAGGGTAGTATTTTGGTCTGCACGTTGTTCGCTATCGCGATAAATAGTGTTGTGGACAGCGTGTGCTTACCTGTTCGTCCATGCCTCTTTGTGGATGACTACGCAATTTATTGCAGTTCGTCTATTCTCCACAGGGCTGAAATGCAGATTCAATTCTCTGTCAACAAACTTTGGACGTGGCATCGCGTAATGGCTTTAGCTTCTCTGCAGCCAAGACGGCGGTCGTACACTTCCATATATTACGCAGAATACAGCCAACCTCCAATATTTTAATCAACAACGTCGTAGCAGTCTCAGAAACCGTAATGTCTCTGGGACGTTTATTTGATTTTAAATTAACCTGAATCCCCCACATCATAGACCTGAAAGGTGTAATAAAGCACTCAGCCTGTTTATGGATCATTGATACCTTCGGCGTTAAAGAAGCTAGATAGTGTCCACCATGCTTGCGTATGACTGGCTATTAGAGCCTTTCGTACGAGTTGTGTCGTCAGCATCTGTGTCGACGCCGGTGAGCCACCTCTACCTTACCGGCCGTCCTATCTTCTGGCATCTTACATATCAAAACTGCACTGCATGCCAAGGCATGTTGCTTACCGGTCTGTGTTCCATCTCCCAATTGAGTCTTGTATGAAACCAAATGGCGTAGTGCAAGGCCGGTTGGGATCCTGATGCTATCGATTTTCTACACTTGTGGAATAGTCCTGCCAAACGCTATCCCCACATCTCCAGGTCGAGTTTCTCCCTGGAAGATACGCCTTCCGAAATTCCATTTTTATCTTGCCAAGTTTCCCAAAGTGACCACTCCAAACGCTATAAATGAGAGGACCTTTAACGAGCTCCTCTCCCCTCGCTTTCAGCGCATCTACATGGATGGTTCAAAGTGTGGAGCCTCTGTGGGATGCGCCTTTATGTTTGAGGGATCCCATTTTAAATTTGGTTTACCTGAAGAAACCTGTGTTTTTACGGCTGAATTGTATGCCATTTTTAAATCTCTTGTGTTTTGTTTAACGAAATAGTCACCGTTCTGTTCTCATTTCCACGGATTCCATGAGTGCTCTGTTGGCACTGTCCACTCCCTACTCCTGGAATCCTCTCGTGCAGATGATACATGAGCAAATTTTAAAAATTGATTCACTAAGCACCCGGCTCGCCTTCTGCTGGATTCCTAGTCACGCTGGTCTTTCAGGAAATGAACCTGCGGACCAGGCAGCCAAGGAGGCAGCACGCCTGCCTCCGGAGGCGAGTCTGGGTTTTATGGTCTTAGACCTAAAGGGTTGTGTTTGGCTTGGGGTCTTACTTACCTGGCACGAGCAGTGGGTCTCTACCCCGGCTCAGAACAAGCTGCGGTCCATCAGGGACGGTGTGTCGCGGTGGCTTTCTTCTATACGAAAGTCTATAAGAGAGGAGGTCATCGTGACGAGACTCCGCGTCGGGCATACATTTCTAACCCACGGATTCTTACTAAGAGGGGAACCACCTCCATTGTGTGAATTTTGCGATGCTCCCCTTAGTTTGTACCACATTTTGGTGGAGTGTCGCATGTATGCCCCTATTCGCCTGGCCCTTAATTTTAAATGTGACATTCGTTTATTATTACGCGACAGCTCTGATGGAGTTATTTGTTTGCTCCATTTTATACGCCAGGCGAACCTTTTTAGCGCCATTTGAGTATCTTTTATTCTAACATGTTAATCTTGTGTTTTAAACTAATAAGTTGTTTAATATCTTTGTTTTGTCTTTTTATATGCGTGATACACCTGTGGTTATTTTTAGCAGGTGTTAGCTCAATTTTTACTCTGAGTCCTTTTGAGTACCTCTATTGAGTGTCCCAAATGGTTTTTTTTTTGTTTTTTCTCATATTGAGATTTATTCTTTTTAAAACTTATTTTTAAATTATGTCTTCAGCTTTCTATAGAAACAGGTGAATATTTTCACTCTCTTCTATGGAGATTTTACTATGTATGTATATTATGTTAAGGCCCTAATGACCTTAGTGTAGATGGGCCTCTTAACACCAATAATAATAATAATAATAATAGAGAAGGTCCAAATTTCGACTACCACTTTCTTTTTCACTTGTAACTTTTGAACTATTATAATAAAAGTTGTTGCAACAATATACACGTATAGCTGGAAGGATTATACATCGATCCCGTGTGCTTAAATGTTATAAGAATAACACTTTTTTTTAAAAACATGTCACAATTCATGATTTTGAAACTGGTCTAAATTTCGACTACCGGCTTCAAGATATCAGGAAATAAAAGCAAAAGAATAAAAAAAATGGAGTTTCACTGTATTATTACATAATAATATAAAAACGATGTTATAAGTTAAGCTTACTTGCATATTACTTCTATTTTTAATGGAAAAAGTCAATAATTCATTGTTCATTTACAAAAATCACACATATAAATGTCTTTGTCGGCGCCAGCACATTTGTTATGTGCCCAAAGGTGGCACATAACACACATTACCCACAATTCTCCTTTGTGGTAATCGGAAAACAGTCTTTGAAAAAAATACAGGCCACATCTTCATCATCTGGCTTTTTTTTACCCACAGGAAACTCCAAATCACTCATGCTGTCGTCGACAATATTTTCGGCACCATCAGAATATTCCGAAGAACTGCCTTCATTAAGAGTCTTCTTTGGCTTCCCTTTAGATTTTTTCTTCTTCTTTTGGTTTCCGAATTATTCCCCCAAAATTTAATTTCTTTTTGACGACATTTTTTTGGGTTATCGGCAGAATCTTTTAATGATTTAACAGGGGCTTCTTTGTAGGGGGTTCCAGTGATCACACAAGCTCCTTCAGCCTTGCGGCCTCTGTTGCTCACTTTTCGTTTTTTTGATAGTATAGCGACGATCTCATACGGACTGACATGTTTCAGACCACTTGAAGTGCTGGGTTGAGGATCCTCGGCAGGACTTACAGGATGATCCGCAAGCAACGACTCACGTGCCTTAGATGCAGAAAGTTGGTTGTCAGAGGGAGATTTCACTTGATTATTTTCATGTGGCGTCGCCTGAGGACTGCAGGATCTCACCGCTTCCTGTGCAAAAGCCAGAAAATCAACATCGGTGAAAAGGTTTTTATTCATTGGGAAAATGCCTGTTTTGCTGAAACCATTCATGGCGATCTCTCCTGTTTGTACTTTTAAATATGCTTTTCCAAAGAGCTCCATCATGTCATATGGAGACAACGGCCTGTCTGAATGAAGAAGCCTCTGTCTTATTTCTTCACTGTAGTGTGTCTTCAGGGGTCCCATGAAGGTTTTGTCCAGAGGCTGAAGCTTGTGCGAGCAGTGTGATGGCAATGACACAACTGTCACATGATTGCTTCGTGCCAATTCAATCACATCAACATTACGAACATGGCTGTAGTGTCCATCTAAGATTAGGAGAACTGGAGAGTCCTCAGCTGGGTTCATTTTTTCCACGAAATGCTAGAACCATTCGGTAAAAATGTTGGTTTTAACCCAACCTGATGGGTGTGCAACTCCAACCGATCCTGGGGGAGCCCTCTCATTAGTTGGTCAGTCATGTTCTTTCTGGGAAATATAATGAAAGGTGGAACATAATGTCCAGAGGCACTCATGCATGCTATCACTGTGACCGTTGCTTCTCGCTCTGCAGATGTGATGGTAGCAATTTGACGTTTACCTTTCCTTCCAATTACTTGCGAAATTTTACGCTGTACAATGGTCAGGCCGGTTTCATCCACATTGTATATTCTTTCAGCTGAATACTTGTGTTTAAGGTAGACCTCTTATAATAATTGTAAAAAAGCACCAACATTTTCTTTATTGAAGACTAAGGCGCGAGAAAAAGGTCTCACATGGTTTACGCAGATACAGCGTATCTTTGTGACGCTCTAGGAATATATCAACCCAAGCGCGGCCTGCTTGACCTTGCTTGAAAGGGTGATTAACGCCGTTTTTAGTCGCAAGTTGGAATGCCATACGTCGAAGGTCCCCTAGGGTAAACCCATAAAACTTTGCTTCCATATGAAGTAAATAATCAACTAGTTGTTTTTCGAGTTCATCTCCTAGTATTGGCTTCCTTCCTATCTTAGCTGTCACTAATTTAGAAGGTGATACGTCAACCATTTTGCTAAGATCGCGCAATGTACCACGAGGTACGTTGAAAGTTTTAGATTCTTTAAGGGTGCCCATCTTTTTTTCCCTAACGGCACGGATTGCTTTTGCCATGTCCTCTTCCCCCCATTGACGTCTTTTATTTTTAGGAACATATTTGGGCTTCTTTCTAGGCATTCTGAAACAAAAACGGCGAGTATTAGCATCCTTGGTGGCTTTGGTCCAAAGTTCGACTACTAGCGTTAGTCGGAATTTAGACCACTGCATGGTTAACACTTTGAGGTTACGTACGGCCTAGAACGAGAGGCAATCGATTAAACTAAAAGAAAATTTAAAAGCCTAGAACGTACCTAACACGTTGCTTTAACGGCCTTACAGCTAATACTAAAACACTAAGAGTAAAAAAATCAAGAACACATACCTGAAAAAGTTTTGAAATCGCCGAAAATGAAGTTTTGATTAGTGCATTGTCACGGTTGAGCGAGCGGAACTGCGGTTTACACAAAACAATGATAATGAGCTCCTCTCCACTCGCTTTCACGGATTTGAGCGCATCTACACTGATGGCTCTAAATCTGGAGCCTCCGTGGGATGTGCTTTTGTTGTGGAAGGATCCAATTTTAAATTTGGTTTACCTGAAGAAACCAGTGTTTTTACGGCTGAATTATATGCCATTTTTAAATCTTTGTGTTTTGTTTACCGAAGTAGTCACCGTTCTGTCCTCATCTGCACGGATTCCATGAGTGCTCTGTTGGCATTGTCCACACTCTACTCCTGGAATCCCCTCGTGCAGATGATACATGAGCAAATTTTTAAAATTGATTCATTAAGCACCCGGCTCGCCTTTTGCTGGATTCCTGGTCACGCTGGTCTTCCAGGAAATGAACTGGCGGACCAGGCAGCCAAGGAGGCAGCACGCCTGCCTCCGGAGGCGAGTCTGGGTGTCATGTTTTTAGATCTAAAGGGTTATGTTCGGCGGGGAGTCTTACGCACCTGGCACGAGCAGTGGGTCTCGACCCCTGCTCAGAACAAGCTGCGGTCCATCAGGGACGGTGTGTCGCGATGGCCCTCTTCTATACGAAAGTCTAGAAGAGAGGAGGTCATCGTGACGAGACTCCGCGTCGGGCATACTTCATTGGCCCATAAATTTTTTACTAAGAGGGGATCCACCTCCAGTGTGTGAGTTTTGTGATACTCCCCTTAGTGTGCATCACATTTTGGTGGAGTGTCGCAAACTAGCCCCTATCCGTCTGGCTCTTGATTTTAAAGGTGACTTACGTTTTTTATTACGCGATAGTGCGGATGGAGTTATTTGTTTACTCCGTTTTATACGCCAGGCGGATCTTTTTAATGCCATTTGAGTCACTTTTATAAAGTGGCTCTTTTGGATATTATCTCATATTGAGATCTTTTTAACAGTTTTATTACAATTTAACATGTTGTTTTGTCTTTTTAACGTATTATAATTTTAACATGTTTTGTCTTTTTAACGTGTTATATTTTAATATGTTTGTTTTGTCTTTTTATTGGAGTGATACACTTGTGGTTTTTTTTTAGCAGGTGTATCACTTAATTCATACTAAGAGCACATTTGAGCACTCCTATGGGGTGTCTCAGATGGTGAATGGTTTATCTCTTTCCCCTATGGGGATTTTATTATGTTTTTAATATATTTCAAGGCCCTAATGACCTAGATGTGTCGATGGGCCTTTAAACAATAATAATAATAACAATACATCAAGTTTTCGTATATGGGAAGCAGAAAAGCATTTAGGAAAACATACCCTCAATTCAGTCGAACGAGATGCGAACTTCTATCTCTTCATCACCAACAGTCCAGTAGAAGAGAGGTTTACTTTGAATAAAAAAAGTTTCAAAAACTAAGTAAAACAAATCAATATCGCTTTTTTTTCATAACTTTGTTTTTAATAACATTTTTTTCACTTTTAATTTTACATGTTCTATCATATATAAAATTCCACTCAATATTAATCCTAGACAAAGAAATTCAAAAGCACCTTTCAAATGAGATAGAGTCAACACAATGGCGTTGTCTTCAGAATTAGAGAGCTTAGTACCGCGTTTTTTTGTAGCCGCCTCAATATCACTAACCCACTTCAATATTAAACCAGACTCTCTTCCCCTGGATATAAATGCATTAAAAGTATTTAAAAGTACACACCCTCTTTTCATATAAATAGCCAAGTCAAACGATAATATGTTAGAAGTTAGTGGTAATATTACTGGGTTGCCAAATTTGTCTAAATATTTGTTAGCAACAACGTATTTAATATTGTTCCTCGTGTGCAGCACAGCAAAGTTATCGGTTTGAACAATTCTATCCAAACAATACTCTACGTCGTAACAGGGTTTCCGTTCGCTTAGGATTCGTTTTGACATCGGGGAACTATCCATGTAAAAACGGTCAAGGTTTGGGTGAAAGCCATACTGCATACCTGAGCCTAAGATCTCTTCACTGCTACTTATCTGATATTCGTAACCAGGCTCACTAAGGACGCTGATGAGAAGGGATTGATAGGCGGTGTTTACTTGTATGCTATAGAAGATCCAGAAAATGAAGAATATTCTCAAAGACGCGGCTCTTGGTTTTGCGTTAGCGGGTTTCTCTAAAATTATTCCCCAAACAGAAAATAAGTTATCCAAGAAATTTTTAAAATTTTCTTTTTCCATACCGCTTGGGTTAAATTTAGCAAGAAACCACAAAACGTGTGACCCAAGTAGATAAGCTAAGAAAACGAATATCCAAAGTGTTGCGGGAAAATCTTTATTAAACTTTTCCAACTGGGAATCCGTTTTGCTTTGGGTACCACCCAAATTACCCCTTCTTTCAGATAGGATTCTGTGATGACCAAATGGTCTAGCCTTTCAAAACTCACCATAATTCCTGTAATGGCAATATCTGCTAAGTTGTATATAACATTTCCTATTATACCTGTCCAAATGCCGATTTTAGTCTGCTGCCCCCAACGTTCGTTATTTGGTGGGATTGGAAGGAAAATTTTAGTGAAATTTCTTCTTACAGATACTTCATTTAGAAGACGAATGTCAAGTCCATCTTTGAATAACAGTCTTGTCACATTAATGGAGTCGGTAGAATAGTATGGTTTAATAACATATGGACCAGCTTCAAAACAAGATATTTTAAATGGACAACCATAAAAGTCTTTTGTTATTTGAAGTGGAAATAGATCTGTATTTTGAAGAAATCTTTGTTCTTTCACAATCCATTTGTCGAGTAAGATAACATTGACATACTCTCCACATTTAGACTCTTTTTTATAAGGGAGCCAACTATATGCGTTAATATCTGTAACATTCAAAATATTTCTAGTTAAAATTAAATGCTCAATATCTGGGAACTTTGGAACAATAGCAAGTGATAGTAAGTTAGCAAACCCGCAAGAAACGTCTGGTGATGTTGATTGAGTTCTTTCAACAATCGCACAGCTGGGTACCAAAACCACAACATACATTATCCTGTGACGCCATAGCTCAGAAAGAACACCTTGCACTAATTTAGTTACCGGGGTATTTTGATAACATCTTCCATGAATGGCAATCAAAAAGAGCCCTGTAGGATCCCAATACAAGCTCTTCATCAGGCGTCTCAACTGATCTTGAAGGTCTTTGATTATATCATTAGCAGAGAGTCCTTGTAACAAAATAATGTTGTTTTTGTCTTTATTAAAGCGATTGTTGAAATTATTCTTAACACTCTTGTCATCTGGACTAGATAATCTCAAGGGCCACTGCATTAAACTATTTAGATTATTTATGAGGTAGTAGTGAAAGTATCATAATCCTTCGTGATGGTTTTGGAATTTGAAAAAGATATTATCAGAGGTTTGGTTGCTGGTAAATGGCGCTGAGTAAGAGAGGTTACGCATTTTACCATGTGAATATTCCCAGTAGTGCAACCTGACGTCTCTTGCAGGGCTATCAACAGCAGCAGTGTTGCGAACATTAGTACTTGGATTTCTAGAAGATACCTGAAATCTAAGATTAGATTTCAATTATTTTTTAATATCAAGCTATAGTTTATCGTTTCTTTAAATCACTAATTTTACTACAGAATGTAATAATAAGTTTGGCTTGGAAAACAAAACCTTATCAAAATTGAATCAAATTTTAAAATTCAGTATTTTTTATTCACTCTTACTTGTTAACATGTTTAATAGGCTTATTGTATAACGAATTCGGTAACTAACCCTGCTTCAGTGTCCGAATGGTTTAAGCTTTTTAAGGCATCACTCTCGTGTTAGATTGACCTGCTGATGTCGGGGTGATCGGCGTTTAACCCCAGTCGGTTATAGTGAGAATGGTTTTTCGTAAATGATTTCCCATTCTCCTATAACGAAAATGAGGGTAGATTATCTCAAAAATCTTCCCTTAAGGGTTGAAGTTTAGAATAATTTTGACGTAACTCCTAGAGACGACTTAAATTTAACCCCAAGGATAAAGTGTATCAAGGAGCCGAGGACTAATCTCGTTAACGTGGCAGTTTGGTATCCTGGCCGAACTCAAATCTGATGAATAATGGATGATTCGTAAATTTACTAATCACAGGCCTTCCCATGATATAACTGCATTTTTCCTTTTGACTATTTTTTGCCTGAGTTTCTTGTGGAAATTTCATGTAAGAATTCAATACATGCTGGGAACTGACTGTTTGGCCCCTCTTGGGAACGTTAGTTTTTTTTATTACATAGGCTTAGCCCATTTGGGTCATACGATTATGTAGGGGAGACTGGTGCATGTTGCAACACCTTTCATGTTTTTTTTGACAATTTTTTATTTTTCACAGGTATAAAATATAACATTTTATTGTTGTTTAGAAGGTATATGTTTGCTTATATGTTGCGAGTTACCTCTTTAGAGGGGCACTTTGCAACACTAGTAGGGGCATGTTGCAACAGTCATTCTGACTCCTTAAATTTTTCACATTCATAAGCTACACAATGAATGCAAATGTAAAAACTAATCATTTTTTACGCACATCCAATGGGCCCACATTTTGCAATCTCTGCACTGCACCCAGTTTTTAAGTTCATTGCCATTTTCTTTATTGCAGACTAAATAATATATTTGATCATTTTCGTTTGAGCTATCTTCAAAAATTATGTTCCTTTTCATTGATTTTATTTTATTTTTTGTTGTAAGTTTATTCTGATGAAAATTAGCTGCAACACTTTTTCTTAGTCTTAGTTTTTTTTTTCTAGTGAAACTTTTTCTTCTTCTTCTAAAGCGGTTTTTTTTTCTGGGGTGTCTAAGTAAAGGGTAGTTTTCCTTTTATTTCTCCCACGGTTTGTTTGCTTTATTGGCATCCCTTTTGGAAACGGTTTCACAGTTTGAGGTGAGAAGCATTTCTGACCGCTTGGTCCGGCCAAATGTTTATCATTATCATTGATATTGTTCTTTTCCTTCTATGACATATAATTGTGTTCTTGAGCTGTACCTATGTCTTGATTGTGATCAACAAATTTACCTTCAATTTCTGCGTTTGGTGCAGGTCCATCTGTGACAAGCTGGAGCATAATCTACTTCAGTAAATACATCAGGATTGATTGTACGGATATATTCCTGCACTGGCAAATCCTGAAATTATGTTGTTGGAGCTACAGCCTGCAAAAAAGCGTTTCTAACAATTCCTGGAATATCATAGATAGTGTTTTCTGTGCATTGCTTTTAACATAGAATCAATGCTTGTGCTGCAAAGTCTCTTGAATGGTCCAAAAAACTGTCAAATCCAAAGGTTGTAAATGGTGGGAATGATATAATAACTCCTTTTTCCTTGCAACGATCAAGAGCACTATAGCTGAGGCGGGAGACGTGATTATCCAATAAAAGCACCACTGGATTATCTGGATTAGGTTGAGAATGGGTGATAAAATGCTTTATAAACTGTAAGAAAGTTCCTCTGTCATCCAACAGACCCATTCGAAACACCAATAAAGTAAGGAGAGCCATACCGAATAAAATTATCTTTAAACTTTTTTCTTCGAAAAAGGAACATGGTAGTTGCATTGCCTTGTGCTTTGATAGCTGTTGCTACTGTCGCCATTTTCCCACGCTCTGCTGAGATAATAGCACCAATCTGTTTCATTCCCTTCTGTGCAACAATTTCTCTTAAACGCAAAACTGTTGATACACCTGTCTCATCCATATTCCAAATTCGAGCTGCTCTAAAAGCATGACGCGATAAAACATCAAATAGTTTACCAAAGAAATGCTCAATATTGGTCTTGTTAAAACTGGTTGCTCTGGCCAAACTGGTGGGCTCTCTCTGTCTAACGCAGCGACGACTCTAAATGACGCGTAAGAAAACCAGTGAACCAATCAACACCAGCCTTTTATTTTCAGCCCAGATGGAGGTTTATTGATGCTGTTTTTCAAAGCACAAAAATATAATATATCTGAAAAAAAAAAATTAAAAATCTTCAAATATCAAGTGTTTGCAACCAGCTTTTCCTTGTGTCAATTTCAACCCAATGCTTATCAAAACTATTTTTATAAAATCAATGTTTGGTCATCTTCACCCCATTTGAAGTGAAGGTGACCAAAATAGAACATAAATAAAATATACATGTTTTAGCCAACCTAAATATAGCTCAGGGTGTTTTTCTATATTTTAAACTAAAGAGTCATAGAAAACTTTTTAATTTTCAATAATTTTAATTTTTTGAAGTTTTGTTCAACTAGCCTCACAAAACTGTATGCCATCTAAGCATTAAAAGTACGTCTATTTTCAATTTGTACTTATAAACTCTGGTGCTAAATAAATGCCAATTGAACGTTTTCTCTAATGATAATGGACATAACGCTAATGGTTTTGGGAAGAAGGCCGTTTTATTTAGAGGAAGTGTACCTTCATTTGTGTGGTGAGAGAGTGGTAAACCATATGTTAGGAATAACCCCTTCAATACAATGACTGGGATCGAACCACGATCTCTCCGTCATCGGAAGTCTGGTCTATTGCGAGAGTAATCCTTAGACCACGCGGCCAACGATAAGGGTCGGAATATTGTTAAGTGCTTGAAATGTGTAATGCCATCCAGCTTTATTATGAAGGGTAAACCAGGTTCAAGTGGTTTTTTTTTTTTTGTGTGTTTTTTTTAGCACCGCGTCTTACTACCGTTCGAGTTATAAGCATATGTACTTTTGGGAGCCAAAAAGTGACAAACATGTGGAACAGACTGTACACTCGCAATTATGAATGTGCAGCTACAGAAATGCATAATTGTAACTAAGAACTGTTGCTACTTAAGACGGCCGCCTAGCTTATAATTACATGCCTAGTCTTGAGACAATAACGTCGGTACTAATCATGTACATTCCAGTTACGGAAGCAGTTAATGACCCTAAGTTCATCTAGGGACAAACTGACTCACTAGCAACACAGTTGTGTCCGACCCTTCATCAGAGGATGTTGTTTAAACTTAAGACCACTGCATAGATAAATATTATAATAATTAGGGTAGCTTAGCCATAGACAGTTACCATATACAAACTATAATATTTTGTAAATAAGTGCCTATTTTATATTCCATGCCATTAAATTATTTAGTTATAAAATAGTAAACATATATCATATTATTTAAATGCGTGCGTGCTCTGGCGACCGGTCAAAACAAATGGCAGTGGTGGATATTTTTTTATGACCGCTTAGTTATAATCGGTATGCATTTCTTGCTTTAAGGGGGAAACTGACAGAGAAACAAAACATGGAAGACTTCCAAAAATTGTTCTGTAAAGAAGACCCGACAACGATGTGATGATGGGCACATATTTCTCCATTTTATAGACACATGCTTAAAACTTAGTTATTATAATTGTCATAATTAATATAAATTAAGTCTGTCATCCAATATGGTAGTTGTTTCTGTTATGCATAAATACTTTATCATGAGTATGTTTTATAAATGTAAGGTACTTACAAAAAACACAATTTTTTTAAATAATATAATTAATGTTTTGCTTTGTTAATGGCAAAATAAATTATTTATATATGTATATAAAACTTTGCACATCTTTAATTATTATTTACTATAAATAGTGAAATTTAACCAGTTCTGTGGGATATTTGTAGTGTAGATATCTTTATTAGAATTGAACAAATTATTACAAAAAGCATAAAGTGTTTATTTCTAGTAACTCAAAACACTGTTTGGTCGTTGTTTCAAACTTTTATACCTCACGATGGCAAATATGAGAGAGGACACCAAAGAATACTCTAAGAAATCAAACATATTATTTGAGTGAACAGATGTCTGGTCGTAAAAGTTCTTACAAAGACTACAATGTTGAAATGTTTACAGTGAGAACAGATGGTCTAAGTTCCTTTCATATTAAATTCAATGTTAGCATTACAAAACCTTCAAATATTTATGACTCCTCTTTTTAAGGGACCCATACACTATCAAGCACTATTGAAAAGCATGGTGTTTGCCCAAACATTTTGAGTGTTTGGGGTAGTATTGATGGCTTTGTACCGTGGGTCTAGAAACCCCGAGTACGTATACAGGGAAGACAAAACTACACGTGAAAGCAAAGGTTAAAGATTTATATAAATGGATTAGTTTTAATGAGGCAAGTTTTACAATACATAGGTTAAATAAATTACAGACACCCTTCAGTTTGCCCAGGTTAGGCTAGTTAAGAAACCTTACAATACATCAATCTAATACAAGCGAGCTCCAGGTTAGGCTAGTTAAGAAAATTTACAATGCATCAATCTAATATTAGCGAGCTAGTGGTTCTACTCGAATAGTTCAGTCAGCGTGAATAGCCGTAATTAATACAACACAGAGAAGTCCCTGAAAATGAGGCGATACGGGTAGGCCCATTCCAACAAACAAATGTTGCATCAGTTATGATACAATATCATTTATCTAAATGACTAACAAGATACAATAGAAAAATAATTAGGTGCAACTAATTACTTATAAATAATATAAGAACAATTTAGTGAGACGGGACCGCCCACGCTAGTTAAGCTATCTTAAACTTTCTCATCCAATCTACATTGGCTATGAAAACATAAGAGTTCATTCCGGACACCCAAGTGAAAGTTCCAATTCAGGGTTCTAGGCCTGAGTGAAATATGACCTGGGACGCAACCATTTGTCTCAGCAGGTCATGGAGACAACATGGCCGCGACCAAAAAAAAGAGGTTATAACAACCTCAACGATAATAAACCAAAGTGAGCCGTGCGATGGCCGAAAGAACCAACGAGTCCGTAACAAAGAAACCAAGTCCATGAAACTACCAAAGAAAAACGCGAGCCATGCCAATGGGCAGAAAGACCCACGAGTTGATCACCGCAACTAAGGTGAACAACAAATTTGGCGTGAGGTGCGCCAAATATCTAGGAAGCCGACCAACTAATAAGCATACCAAAGGCCTAGAGCTCTGCGACTACACATGGTCATGCAAGCCTTGGTGTAGACACACTTTTTCTAATGCTGGTCTGTGGACTAAGCATATGGTGGTGACGTTAAACTTCGCCTAAGGCAGCATAGAGTGCCATGGACGTTAAAACTAGTTACATACCTAAAATAATCTAAATAAGCTCAGAGAGCTACAATTACCTCCTTATGGGGAGAATTCCTAAAAGCTGGATATCACATCGCGAGGTGCTATCAAACGCTCGCATTGAGCGGTAAGTCGCGAGGCAGCCTCGAGATACGCTCAGTTTCGTCTACACATTCAACACGAGCCACGCCGAGCCTGCGAGGCGTCAGTATACGTTTGACCATGGATCCAAACGCGTTAGTCGCCTTTACTGCTTTTTTTTTGTCGTGTTAAAATTTTAAGAAATGAAAAGAAAGAAAAAAGATAAGAAGACCACGTTGGTGGATAAAACAATTATACAAAAATAGCGAATAATACGGTAATCGTCTTTATGTCCTTCGAACCGTTAAGAGATACGATAAAAAAAATTCACCAGATTAACCACAGTAGATTTTGAGTATTTGTGTTCAGTAACATCTCATAAAATAAAGATACTGATTGGAGACTAGCAATAACTGTACAAGAAAAAGTAGCAGTGGTGTTAAGATATCTGGCTACTGGAGACTCCTACACAAGTATACAATATTTATTCCGTATATCTAAACAGAGCATATCAAGAATAATACCCGAAGTTTGTGATGCCATCATCGAAGAATTAAAGGACTATGTTCATGTAAGTAAAAAAAGGCGATTATGCATTTACAAATTTAATTAACAGTCAAACAAATAATTATCAATCAACACAAGTAAACAAAAGCTCGAAAAATAACAAGCAATGAAAAATGCATCTTATTGGTTATTATTTTCGGAGCTTTCCACACGTTCAGGGGGTACTCAAAGAATAATTTGACTCTCATTCGCAAGGCTTTCTTCACGTACAGGGGCTACATGAAGAATACTTTGACTATCAGTCGTAAGTTCTGCATATGACCTTGCATTTTGATCCGTGGATGCAACATTTCGTGATGATCCCTAAGTCCCTGTAAAATAGCCATAGTTTTCTCTACTATACAGTCCCAAGTCTGTATAAAAAATTATATATTGGTGATGCTCTTTTGGCATATACTAACGTGCTTTCATCATATTTTCTCAACTCTTGAGCAATGTATTGCCCGAATGTAGAGTACGAATCATTCTGTCCGATTTGATCATTCAACATTCTGAAAGCGTTCTCTAGCATAATGCCATTAAAATCTTGATTAGCGGTACGATAATTTTTTCGTTTTTTTTTTACGGAAAGGACCTGGAGTTTCCTTTAAGAGTTTTGAGTGACACTACTTGTACTTGGAATGTATGTATTACTATCTGCTGACTGAGTGGAGTCAACTGTCATTCATCTAAAAAAAATATAGTAAATCATTAACATGCTCATTTTTTTCAGCTGCCTTCGACGGAGGAAAATTGGATAAAAGTTTGATAAGAATTTTAAGACAAATGTCATTTCCCACGTGTATTTGGAGCTCTTGATGGAAAGCGTGTCATGGTTCAAGCACCATTTGACTCTGGTTCTGAATTTTACAATTATAAAAACTTTTTTAGTATCGTATTGTTGGCGTTAGTCGATGCCAATTACAATTTTATTTATGTGGATTTTGGTTGCCAGGGGCGTATATCTGATGGAGGCGTGTTCAAGAATACAAGTTTGTATAAAGACCTAGAAAATAATCGCTGCAATATAGTGGAACCTCGCGCATTACAAATTTTGAAAGCAACAAAATTACCATATGTCATTTTAGGTGACAAAAGCTTTTGGTTTAAACGAGTATACTATGAAACCTTTCGAAGGAGAACATTCAAAAGGTTAACTGGAAAGGATTTTTAATTACCGCTTATCAAGATGTCGAAGAGTTGTGGAAAACGCGTTCGGTATTTCAGTTCACTTTTTCGTGTGCTACGGAAACCGATGCTATTGCAACCAGAAAAAATCACTAAAACAGTTTTGACTTACGTGTATCTCCATAACTTTTTAAGAAGAAACAATGTTTCAGCTCATAGATATACAGCGCCTGGGGCTTTCGATGTAGAAGATGGCGAAGGGAATATTATTCCCGGTAACTGGAGAAACGATGGGTTTGAATTCATTTAAATAGTGTTTAGATGCGATTAATGTTTTGTAACTAAGTTATATTATACCTTACCTGGACCAGTTATCATGAATCGTTTTTGTCTTGATTTTTCACGCCTGTAGGAACCCATAAGGCCCGCCGCACATTGGACGCAGGGCAGGCGAGGAAGAGGAAAATCTGTAATACGCATGTTCTTGTGGGTTACCGCACATTGGACAGAGCGCAGGTGCAGTGCAGACTACATGAGGACGAAGCTGAAAGATGAGATATGAAAAAAGATTGCTATTGAATTGAACTACTCGAACGGTAAGTTTAATATTCTAGATTTTTGTAGTCAGTGAAATAAACTTACAGTAGTTTGTATAACCCATTAGAAGAATTAAATGTTACTAGACACTGCGCATAAACTAAATTACAATTTTTATTGCGATGTTATGTATATTTTTATGTCACCTTTATTATACATTTCGCAGTAGAGTGTATCGCATTTGTTCGACCATTTTCTAAAACAATTAAAAACAGTCGCAAATACCTCTATCCCCCCAAAACCTGAGTGGCTGGTGTCAAAAGTGGATGTCAGATTAGAGATAATTTTAAACCAAAGTAATTTAATGTTCTATTAGTTTAGTATTTTTGAAAACATAAAATTATGGGGATGTAGGGTTATAAAAAGGGAAGGAAGCGAGAATTACTTTCACAGAGCATACATTATTTATAGATTTATTTGTTTTACTAACAGTTAAAACACACTAAATATACATAATTATTTCACAATAATATACAAAATTTAATGGTATGGTTTTAGATAATACTCTACTCGTCAATAATGCCCTCTTTGTACAGCTCTACGTTGACACTCAACGGATCCCTGCGCAGAATTAAAACAATCAGTAAACTTTTGTCTTGTTATAAAAGCCTCTCTTGTATTTCTTAATCGATTATGTGCTAAGGGAATTAATTGGGTTTCACTTATAATGTCCATGTCATCGTCCTCATCTTGGTTGCTGGCTGAAAGCTTTTGAGTTCTTAAATAATTGTGAAGTACACAAGAGGCCAACACCACTTTATCAATAGTCTCTAACTTGCATTCATAAGGTATTTTATAGACACGTAATCGTGCAGATAAGATACCAAATCCGCATTCTACAGTTTGTCGAGCACGGGATATTCTATAGTTATACACCTTGTTTTGATAATTATTAGTTACTTTCACTTTAGGATATGGGCGCATTAAGTTTGTCATTAAAGGAAACGCTTCGTCCCCGATAAAGACATATTGAGTAACGAATGGTATGTTGTCCAGGTAATTCCTTAGGTTCGAGCAAACCCAATGTTCCTCTTTGAAGGCTCCTCCCTAATGGCGAGTTTGAAAAAATATTGTTTGTAATTAAAAAATGAAGAGCCGCTAAGAAGTGGTTTTCTAATCGTAATGTGTTTACCATCAATAGCTCCAAGAAAGTTGTAAAATTGCCACTTTCTTTCATAATCGGCAACAATGTTTTGCCACATTTCAACTGTTGGCTCTGGCATGTACGTAGGCTGCAAGCGTCCCCTACAGACATCAGACACAATTTTCGATACGGTTCTCTCACCTATTCTGTAGCTCAGTGCTATTGTTTTAAACATATCGCCAGTTGCCAAGTATCTGGAAAGAGAACAACATTGTTATTCGGTAGTTAATAAAAAATCAAGATAAGCAAAATTCCCTGTAGTGTATCAAATTATGTGAGCTTAAAAATAAGGGGGGGAACCTTCTAATGAGACTATACTAGCCTAAATGTATTATTATTACTTGGATTTGCTTATTACTACACGTTCAAATTATACGCCTATGAGCTAGTTACGTTAACTTATCACTAGAACATACACAACGCCCGGTCCCCACGTTGTTAATGTATCACTGTGAAAGAGGGAAACCCACATTCACGAATTATAAATTTTCGTCTGTGCCGAGAATCGAATCCGGGACCCTGGCTTGCTAGGTAGACACGTCAGTGACTGAGCTAAGGTTTCAGACTAGCTATCTAAAAAATTACTCAAACTAATAAGATACTTTAGTGTATAAACGTCATAAACTCCTTTCCTTGTTTCTTATGTGGTGTGGCGTAAAAAATATTGCTATAAATCGATAGAAATATTTTTCGTTTTTTAATGAAATGACTACATAAATATTTTAGCCTTGTGCTTAGATAATGAGATTGTAACATTACGTGGTATAATGTTAAAACTAGACCCCGCCCCATACTGACGTGATTAGAGATTTGTAACATTACGTGGTACAATGTTACAACTAGCATACTACCCGCTCCAATAAATTCAACTCAATTAGGATCCCTACAATAGTATTTTTCTCTGTTGTAGTTCTTGTAGGCTAAGAAGACATAATAGAAACAATGCTTGACAATATATTTATTACTCAATCCAATCCTAAGTATTAATTTGTTCGTGTACTTACAATACTAATCTGCTCACAATAGAATCCTGCAAGGCTGGCCGGCACCTGGACTCCTAGATTGGCGAGTGGGTCAAGGGAGATCCAGTGGGTCAACAAAGCGACCCGGCACTCCGACTGTACTAGCGTGAAATGAACCAAGAACTATCAACATCAACTAGAAGACAATTATGTATCCGACCCCTGACGGAGACTAGAGGAACCTCCTTCAAAACATCGGGTGATTGGAGATATTCACGGATATTCCGATGGAGCAAGCAGAATCAACAATGGTGTACGTGATTGTTTGAAGGCATCGTTGACGTCATCATATGCGTGTTTGGTGTACTCCCCCCTTCTTTCCAGAACAACGAAATCCCTATATAATGGCTATGCAAGCTTGCCATAAACGACTATCCAACGATCGACGACAGACCATTGTCATGGATCTGGACAATGGCTGGAGAAAACTTGTAAAAATGTATCAAAATCGTCGCTTAGACGGGTGGAGTTATGAACTCTAACTTATTTATAAACTATAAACTTTTTGCATATAATATTCAGTTTCACAATCTAACGTATTAATATTTTGATCGCCAAAAAAAAAAATGTCTAAATATTCTATCTTAGATAGGTCGCCGCTCGGGCGCTGTAACTTTTGCTTATATTTTTATTCTCGTAAATATCCTCAGTTATGTGCTGATTAGAAGTTTGACTTGTTAATATTATATTGTTTGGAATTGTAGAGTAATTTTTTATCGAAGTAACTTTTCATATTTAAAATTATGGTTTGATTTAACGTAACGTGAAGTAACTTTTGATTGGAATTTAAATTAGGATGACTTTAATCTTTTGTAACGTAAGTTCTGTTTGAACAGCTAAAGTTTTG
Source organism: Timema cristinae (assembly GCA_039000515.1). Classification (NCBI taxonomy): domain Eukaryota; kingdom Metazoa; phylum Arthropoda; class Insecta; order Phasmatodea; family Timematidae; genus Timema; species Timema cristinae. The sequence continues at coordinate 132,600 of JBCFYV010000446.1, read as the reverse complement.
TTAATTGATGGAACTGTTTGTTCAATATTCTAAGTCAGATCTGATAGTCCCGCGGGAGTTTGGCTTATGTCTGGTAGTCAAACCCTCACGTTGTGTAAACTCTGTTGTATAGTCGGCAAATTTAAATCTTTATATTTATGATATCGTTTTCTGTGAATTACGAAACCTTTGGAACCATATCAAGGTGCCCATTAGGCCCTTGTAATTTGTATCGCATTTAAAAATATTCGCTTTGTTATTGTCTCTTATAGACTGGACTATCAATTTTATGATGGATTTCATGTTTCCTTTTGTTTAAACAGTTGCGCAACTTTAATGATATAATGAGACCAATTTTTGTTATCTGCGCTATTGTCATTTAATTGAATAAACTGCTCATTTTGTTGAATCTATATATTTTTTATAATTTCCATTTTTTGTATGTTAAGTTCATCCTCTCCCTTAGATCCCTTTTTTTGGCCGGGGGGTACAGGACTCAGAGAGGGTGCAACAAGATGACTAAGAACAAATAGCAAATTATAGTCTAGAAACAAATTAAAAATGTATCAGAAAATTTAACATTGGAGTACAAGAGAAAATAGTTTTTCAAATTTTAATATAGTTTTATGGGCAGAATTACATGATAATACCCCCATTGATATCTATACTACTCGTATCAAGACCATGAGGTATGTATTTTGGTTTCAGGGAAGACAGCTAAAGATCAATGGAAAAAGCTCAGGGACTGCCATCGAGATGCCCTACGCAGACAACAACAAAATAAAAGTGGACAGGGAGCAAATGTCATCCGACCGTGGACATACCAAACGCAAATGGAATTTCTGATACCATGTATGACGAACAGGCCAACTTCTTCCAGTATGATCGGTGACTAACAAAACAATAGTCAAATTACTGTGCCAGAACAAGAAGAAGAAGACGACACCCAAGAAGAAGATGGACTGCTTGATAATAGTCCTACGCCAAGTCAACCCGACATTGAGAACTCTTTACATAAGAAGAGAAAGAAAAAACCAGACGTGAACGAAATTGTGCTGAAAAGTGTTGCTAACTACGAACAAAGAGCCAAAAACAGGGACGAATTACGACATAACATAATTGAACGTAAAAAACAGGACACAGAACTACAGAACGATGCCTTATATCAATTTTTTTTGTCAATGTACAATTTAACAAAGGTCATGCCGAACACATCAGTTGCAAGTAAGGAGAAAAATTTTTGATGCTGTTTCACGGGCTGAAGAAGATGTGTTGTACCAAAGTTCCTATCCTAGGTCTAATTCAGTCCAATCAAATACATCTACGTCATCAGTGGTTTCTCCTCCACCACAAATACCTGGATGCACCCACATTCAAAAAGAATACCCGGAAGTTTTTCTAACCACGTTTGAGACATTCAATTATCCACATGAAGAAGTTACACAAAATTTACAAATATATTAGGCATTGTAAATGAAGACGGCACAGAAGAGTTTGTTTTCCATCCCATTTTACTAGATACATCCTTCTTGAAAATTCATTGTGACCGAACAGTGTGTTCTGTATACGTAGTAAAACTACTTTTTTTTATTCTTCATTTACAATTATTATATATTTCATGCATTTAATAACTTTGAGTAATTTAATTTTTCTTAAGAGCTTCTTTAATGTAATATTTTAACCGTAACAAATAAATGTTCTATACTTATATAAATGGTTGTATTTTTTACTATCATTTAAACGTTACTTTTAACAATCTTATAAACAATATTTTCTGAAAGTTTTTCTGCTACTAGGCCACTGTCACATTAATAATTACTACACCAAAACAATATTTCTATAAATATTAAAATATGATTTTGTATTTATAAATTAATGTTACTTTTCGTTTTGCTTTCTGATTTACGTTAAATTACGATAACGTAGTAGCTATCACTAATTTTATTATTTTGTAAATGTTAAATTTTTTAAATTCAATCCTTTTAATTGCCATCAAGTATAATACCAACAGTTAAAATTGATTATATTACCTTAAACACACTGCTAGTTTTTCTTTACTTCCAATCGGTTCCTGAGCGTTACATTCTTTCCCTGTGATGTCATTTTCAATGGGATTATGAACTTCATCAAACTGAATTCTATCCAATTGGTATGCTTCCCTAAAAACATTGTCTGGAACTTCCGATGATAACATGAACTCACCGTGGGTCTTTCTTTTTTTCATGTACTCACTTTTCTAAATCGTCTTTTTCTTTTTTTACTAAGAGAGTAGAATAAAATTATATTATTTAATTCAGAGTCTGACTCTGAATCCAAATCTATCAGAAGTTCCTCTAATTCACACGCCATATCACGTCTTCTTGTACTACTGGGTGAAAGCTCCCTGACTCGTTAAAAACTGCTGTGACTTGCAAAATCCTATTCCTGTGATGCGCCTGCCCTCTGCCAAGACTGTGTTCAATGTGCGGTGCCTTGCAGAAACCACCTACTGTGCTATGCCTGCCCTCTGCCTATGCTGCGCCTGCCCTGCGTCTGTTTTAAGCAGTGTAGACAACATAAATGTGTAAACAAACCTCTTCTAATTCGTTTTAATAGCATAAATAAAATAGGTTTGTTACAAAAGATCATGTAGAAATATGGGAAAAAATATCGCTTGAACTATAGTAACGTAATTTCTTTAAATAGTTGTATACACAAAAAAAGACCTTTGAAATTGATGAAGATGTACAGATGATGTGTCGCCGCTCAAAAAATGAATCCTAGTTTTCCCTTTGAAATTAGAGAATTACAGAAACAGAAAATACAGTAACACAAGAAAACCTTGACCAGATTAGCCCAATCAAAAATAAAGCTCACAAAAAAAAACCTTTAAAAACCACATACTGAAATATGTTATGTTGGTCCCAATTATATTCAAACATACTTGTTACTTACTTAGAAACGATATTTTGAACTCAACAGAAACTTGTTTTACCTAATGGCCGATCAATTTTATAAACTTGCTTGACCCAATGACAAAGAAACAATCCAGAGAACTCGAAAACAACGAAGACTTCGAAAATCACATTTAGGAACTTGTATGACTCAATAGCAGATGCAAAAATAGCTCTGTAGCAACGATGAATTCGAGAATCACATTTAGAAACGTGTATGACCCAATAGAGGCTACAAAAATTAGGCGAACTCTCAAACAATGTTGATTTCGAGACTCATATTTAGACAATTCAAAATAAGACAATCTCTCAAACAAGGATTATTTCGGTAATCACATTTAAAAACTTGTTTGACCCAATAGCAGGTAAACTCTACCATTAGAGAGTTAGTCAAGTCACAAATGTAGGTGCGTATGTCGTCTCCTGTTGTTGGCTGGTTGTTGATTGTTGTAAAGAAGAAAGTATCTCAGCTAGTATATTGGCAGTAGGTTCCGTCACATTCTGTGTTGTGGCTGTTAAGATGGTAGTCTGTCCTGGTGTGGTCTTGCTTTGAGTAACCAGTCCCTGCTCTGTTGGCTCTCACTCTATCTCACTGAAAGCATCGGGGACTCGAACCACCTGTTCAATTTCACCCTGGTCCAAAAATGCTGCATGTTCCGGGGTTTGAGCCCTGGTTGAATCCCTTTGTTGGTCCATGCTCCTCTCAAAAAATATCCGCTGCCTTTACTCATTCCAAAATGACACCGAAAAAGGGTTTTGACAACTCACTATCCTATACAAACACAATCCGTCCACATACATACGAAAAACCCCACGTTGGGAAGCCATTTTAACTTCCCCGGGTGAGTTAGGGGAGTTACAACACACTCAATAAATACATATATGGGGACTTTGGTTGAACAAGATACAGATACAAATAAGTTCGGGGAAATTTCTTCTGGGTAGTAATGTGGAGGGATGTTTGGATACAACAAATTAGGCCTGTACTGGACATGAACAACCTTAACTATGAAAAACAAAACAAAATACAACATAAAAATATACTTAAAATAAAAATAAAAAATAAATGGAAGAAAGCTATTTATATCCTGTGTTCACTTCCTCGGTGTTTAGAACAAAAATCAAACAAGTTCCCTGCCTATCGTGTCGACCAGTATTACATATATTTAGGATATACAATATTATTCACTCGTAAATATTGATAAGTGACTCAGTGGTAAAGTTATGGTACAATTTAAGTGACCTACACATTAAAAAAATGTTATACATGAAATAAAGATATAATATATATTTAAAAAAACAACACAAAAGCTCCTCACAGTGATCCGATACGGGAAGCTGCGAGAATAGAGGTCCCGAGTCTTTGGCACTCTTATAGAGCCGTATACCGTTCAAACGGGAAAAAAAACCTTTAGTCTTTTCCTATATAGGCGGGATTCCTGAAATTCACCCACAAAATATGACAGGACTGGCCTGAGTTGAAATGAACCCCGAAGAAAAAAAAATATATGTTGCCTTTTTCTATCCTCAGAGAAAAAGGGAATAGGCTCACCAAACAAAATGTAGCTTGTGCTGCTTACGTTGCACCACCGGACTATGCCGGATGGAATTTCTCCTTCTAGTAGAATTTAGGCACACGCCTACGGTGTTTGCTTGATATTCTTATGGGTAACTTCCCTGCTAGAAAGTTATTTACCAAAATAAACTCGGAGCTCCACCCCGGAACCTCCGTTCACCGCCGTCACTTCAAAAAACCCCTCCCCTCCTTGCAGGAATCTCCCCGCCTAGCCCCCTTTCCCAGCGTCTTCCAGGAATTACCCCAAAAGTTGCCCGAAAAGAGCGGTAAGATTCCCTTAAAAAAATCATAATTCCTAATGTAACCTTTTTATAGCGAGTACTACATTAGGGAAACCTCTTAAAATTAACACTAACAAAATTATTATTAATAAAACAATTACAAAAATAATTATAGTCTTCTTCCAAGACAAAAAAATACCCGCCAGAAAATAATAATAAAAAAAAACAGATTTATCTTCCCTCTCATTCCACCTTCGCGCGGCCGACATGCCCGCCTAGCAACACACTCGTGTGGCGGGATCGCGAACTATTTACCCAATCAAGATTGATCCCCTTAGAAGAAATTTATAATAAATAAAATAAGCCGAAAAATAAAGAAAAATAAACGAAAGAAAATGGACTGAAAAAAAAATCAGGTAAGTAAATAAAATAATGCACAGATTAGTGTAATTGTAGATCTAAGATATATATATTTATATTTTTTCCGAAAATGTAATCTACCAGGGAACCACCTTAAATAGTTACTATCCCATAGTTACAGTAATTAAAACGGCCGTGCTGCGAAAGCGGCCATTCCTAACACCCCACAAAATGCATATAAAAGGGAAGATTCACAAAATCACACTAATAATATATATTTTACAAGATGGTAAGAATACTAATAGTAGTAATAATAATAAAACTAGGGGATTATTGAAAATCCTGGCATATTATATCTTCCAACTGTTAAAAATGGGTCTCACCTGACACTCTGCTAGGTTGTCTGCTACACAATACCCCTCAGCCGTCTCTGTTCCAATTATCATGAGAACGTTCTTCTCGTTTTCCTTGAGAAGGTCATCTTTTGACCTACTCCCCGTTTCGAAATGGCCTGCTCTCAGCGCTGCTGCCCGACCTCTAACTTTATATTTCAATTCCGCCCAGAACTAAAAAAAAATTATTATACTTATGCAATAATAAAGTAATTCAAAATTGCTTTATTTGACTATTTCTTTTTCTTTGAACCTTATATAAAACGTCATTTTTTATCACAATAGGAAATTACATTTTTTTTATATGGGCCCAAATGTTAATTTCAAAATAAGCAGTTATTCAAGTAAGCTTACTCTACCGCTTTTTAACTTTGAGCTCCCGAATGAAAGTGCGCCTGTTGCAATATCTTAGTAGAAGGGCCTTAGGGATGACAACCGGGTACCCTACTTTGGGAAAAGATCGGTTGCGTTCAGGAGGGCCCAGACGTAAAATTGGCACTTTCCTACACCCACTTGCTGCGACGACCTCTCTCTCGGCGATGCTCTATGCGAAGGTTGTCATGTCTAGCGTCGTATAGGGCCTCTCGTCGGGACAGAACCAACTTGGGTCACCCTGGGTCTACGATCCGAGTACTGTGTAGGTTGTCCCCAAATACGGCATGGCCAATAACTTTGTCACCGCTGGCACTGTACTCCCAATTTCTGGTCGCACCTCACTGCCCGGTCCCTCACCGGGCCGTAATATTGATAAGAGGCGGAAACGGGTAAGGCCGTCCAGCCCTGTTTTGATGAAAAGCCAGGAAGTGGTGAGGCCCCAGCCCCACTTCCTGGTGATGTCTCGAGACGATGCCAATGTGTACCTTAAGCACGTCAGCCCATTTATCCTCGAAAGAGCGATAAATGGTGCAGCAAAATCTAACGTCTCTATAAGGAAATTGCGTGATGGCACTATTTTAATACAGACTGTAACTGACGTCCAGTCCTCCAACATCATGGCTATTACTGAAATACCGTCGAGTAATACGGCTTCAATACCGGTGAAGGTGGAACCTCACGGGTTCCTCAATGTTTGCAAGGGAGTGGTCACTTGTTTCGACCACGAATGCGTAAGCATTGAGGAGATCTGTGAAGAGCTTTCCCCCCAGCATGTCACCGAAGTGTACCGTATTGTCACAAAAAAGAATGGACAAGAAAAGAAGACGGATACGTATATCCTCACATTTGCGACTCCTACCCTTCCGAAGGTGGTCAGAGCAGGCTTCCACGTGCTTAAGGTCCGGCCGTATGTCCATAAACCTCGGCGATGTTTTCAGTACCAGAAATTTGGGCATACGAAGCTGCGATGCCGTGGTAAGCCAACCTGTGCGGATTGTGGACAGGAGGCTCACGAAACACCATGCGAGTCTCCTAAATACTGCGTCAACTGCAAGGGTCCGCATTCCGCCTGGTCTCGGGCCTCTCCAAAATGGAAGCTAGAGAAGAAAGTCCTGGAGATACAATGTGAAAAGAAGATCTCATATGCCCAGGCACGCAAGGAATACGTATCGAGTCAAGCTCCGGTATTTCAAACTTCATATAGCCGGATTGTCAGTCAAAATATAAACTGCCCAAACTGCCATTGCGCAGTTAATCTTGCTAAGGAGCCAACGCGACCAGTGTCATTAGTCTCTTCTCGAGACACTTATGTTGATTCCGCGCCAACTTCTGTGGCGCAAACATTTTTAAATGAGGCCAAACCGCCACAACGGTCGTCTCCCCCACCTATACCACCGAGTAGACCTCCTCAAGGAACCCCCCGAGCCCGCCTCGGGAAATCCCCCCGGGACGGCCTCGTGGTACTAAAACAAGGGCGGCCGTTGTTGAGCCTCTCACAACCACCTCTGGGCTTCCGGAGGTGGGGACGAGTTGCGGAACAGGTGAGGCCGCTAAGGCGAGTCCCACTGGTGCCTTGAAGAAGGACCAGCGAGAGACCGCCGAAAAAAATTATATAAAAAAAGCGTCGAAGGCCTTAAAGCCTTAGAACAAGAATCCGACTACCCAGTCTCTCAAAAATAAACCGAAGCCTCTCCTGAAGCGGGAGGTACAGGAGAGACTGGGAAAGGCAAGAGGGCCTAAAAAGTACCTCAACAAATTTTTATTCTTAAAGGATAGTGAAATGGATTGCGAGGATAACTAAATTTCATACTAATAACTTATGTCGCTACTACAATGGAATTGTAGGGGTTTCTATGCTCGTGTAGAGGAAATTAAACAACAAATTTCTTCCCTGCATCCTTCCATCTTGTGTTTGCAGGAGACCCACTTCCGCCCAACTGAAAACCCGATGCTTCGTGGGTACGATGTGTATCGTACCGACAAGCCTTTCTTTGATCGGGCTAGCGGAGGGGTGGCTATATTCGCACGAAGCACTATATATCATAAGAATATTAATATTGTTTCTGATCTCCAAGTGATCGCTGTCAAAGTCTCCCTTCCTATGGAGGTTACCGTATGCTGCATCTACCTCCCACCAGGTGAACGTAATTCCAAGAGGACTCTAGAGGCCCTCTTTATACAATTTCCCGCCCCCTATATCATCTTGGGGGACTTTAACGCGAATAACCTGGTGTTGGGGTCTAATTTTACAGACGCCTGCGGGAGGATGGTCGAGGATATTCATGTCTTGGGAAATTTGGTGTTAATGAACACCGGGACCCAGACACACTTCTCCACCTTTAATGGTGTATCCTCTGCCATCGACCTAGCTCTATGTAGCCCCGGAATTGCTGCTCACTTACTTTGGGAGGTTCACTCGGACCTATGTGGCAGCGATCACTTTCCCACTCGGCTTTCACAAATTAGAGATCCTCCCAGTATAGCACGGTTACCCCAATGGGTTCTTAAACGTGCTAACTGGGATAAATTCCGCGAGCTCGCCGTATTCGACGAACTCCATTCTCCTGACGTCGATGTTAATGCTGGGCTATTTACTTCAACGGTTATCGCGGCGGCGAGGGCATCCATCCCTAAATCCTCGCCAAACCCGCGCCACCGTCCTGTTCCCTGGTGGAACGAGGAGTGCCGGCTGGCTATTTCTAACCGTCGAAGAGCCCTACGTATCTTTAATCGACGTCCTACTTCTGAGAATCTGGAGTCATTCCGGATTCTACGTGCTAGAGCTCGCCGTATTATTCGAGAAAGTAGAAGAGTCTTATTTCTACCCTTACTATTTCCACTCCCACAACCAAGGTTTGGGATAATATCCGTAAATTACGTAATAGCAACAATTCCAACAACAATATACCTGCCCTCATGTCTAACGGTTCACGTGTCTCCTCCCCTGTGCAGGTCGTAAATGTATTGAGCTCGATGTTCGCCGCTATTTCTAGCACTGCGAGCTACACTAACGAGTTCGCAGTTTATAAGAGGAATATCGAGCGCCATGCTATTGAATTATGCCAAAGTCGGGGGGAGGATTATAACTCCCCCTTTACCAAAGATGAACTGACCTACGCCCTGTCTTAGGCCGGCAGCACAGCCTCTGGTCCAGACGACATTCATTATGAGATGTTGCGTCAGCTGCCCCCTGCCCGACAGGCATTTCATTTAGAACTCTACAATAGTGTTTGGGAATCTCATCAGTTCCCCTCACTATGGAGACAAGCAACCGTTATACCTATATATAAAAATGGCAAGGATAAATTAGAGCCAACTAGCTATAAATAGCTTTAACTAGTTGTGTATGTAAAATAATGGAAAAAATAATTAATAAGCGACTTATATGGTATTTAGAATCCCGCAATCTGCTATCTAATATTCAATGTGGTTTTCGCCGTAACCGATCCACGGTGGATCACCTTGTCCGTCTAGAGACGGCTATTCGCGACGCTTTTCTCCATAAGCAGCATCTTCTGGCTGTCTTCTTCGATCTGGAGAAAGCGTACGATACCACCTGGCGGTACGGCATTTTGAAAACACTTTTTAATTGGGGGTTTCGAGGAAACCTTCCTTCTTTTATATCTAATTTTATCTCGGATAGACACTTCCGGGTAAGGTTGAATAACACCTTATCCGATGATTTTATTCAAGAAAATGGGTTGCCTCAGGGTAGTATTCTTAGCTGTACGTTGTTCGCTATCGCAATAAATAACATTGTTGACAATGTGCGCTTACTTGTTCGTTCATGCCTCTTTGTGGATGACTACGCAATTTATTGCAGTTCGTCAAGTCTCCACAGGGCTGAACGGCAGATACAGCTCTCTGTCAACAATCTTGGATCGTGGGCATCGCGTAATGGCTTTCGCTTCTCTGCAACCAAGACGACGGTTGTCCACTTTCATAGATCACGCGGAATACAGCCAGCCCCCAGTATTTTAATGAACCACGTTATTTTACCAGTCTCAGAATGCGTAAGGTTTCTGGGACTTTTATTTGATTTAAATTAACTTGGATCCCCCACATCAAAGACCTGAAAGCGAGGTGTATCAAAGCATTGAATTTGCTCAAAGTAGTTAACGGTCGGTCCTGGGGTACTGATAGGGAAACCTTGATGCGCCTGTATAGGGGCTTGGTCAGATCTAAACTAGATTACGGCTCGTCCAACTTCGGAGAATCTGGAGTCATTCCGGATTCTACGTGCTAGAGCTCGCCGTATTATTCGAGAAAGCAGAAGAGAGTCTTGGAGACAGTTTATTTCTACCCTTACTATTTCCACTCCCACAACCAAGGTTTGGGATCACATTCGTAAAGTACGTAGTAGCAAAAATACCATTTATAATATACCCGCACTTATGTCAAACGGTTCACCTGTCTCCTCCCCTATGGGGGTCGCCAATGTATTCGGCTCGATGTTCGCCAACATTTCTAGCACTGCGAGCTACTCTAACGAGTTCGCGGTGCATAAGCGCAGCATCGAGCGCCTTACTATTGATTTTGGCCAAAGTCGGGGGGAGGATTATAACTCCCCCTTTACTAAAGAGGAACTTACTTATGCCCTGTCCCAGGCGGGCAATACAACTTCTGGCCCGGATGATATCCATTATGAAATGTTGCGCCAACTGTCCCCTGCTGGACGGGCGTTCCTCTTAGACCTCTACAATTGTGTTTGGGAATCTCGTCAATTCCCAACACTGTGGAGGCAAGCAACCGTTATCCCAATATAAAAAAGTGGCAAGGAAAAATTAGAGCCAACTAGTTATAGACCGATAGCCTTAACTAGCTGTTTATGCAAAATATTAAAAAAAATGATAAATAAAAGACTTATATGGTGTTTAGAATCCCGCAATCTCCTATCCAATATTCAATGTGGCTTTCGCCGTAACCGATCCACGGTTGATCATCTCGTCCATCTTGAGACTGCTGTTCGTGACGCCTTTCTCCATAAACAGCATCTTTTGGCTGTTTTCTTTGATTTGGAGAAGGCGTACGATACTAAATGGCGTTACGGCATCTTAAAAAACCATTTTATTTGGGGGTTCCGGGGGTGCCTCCCTATTTTTTTAGATAATTTTATGTCAGATAGACACTTCCGGGTAAGGATAAACAACACCTTATCCGATGATTTTATACAAGAAAATGGGGTGCCCCAGGGCAGTCCTTTGAGATGCACGTTGTTCGCTATTGCGATAAAGAGCATTGTTGACAACGTGCGCTTACCTGTTCGTTCATGCCTTTTTGTGGATGACTACGCAATTTACTGCAGTTCATCAAGTCTCCACAGGGCTGAACGACAGATACAACTTGCTGTAAACAATCTATGGTTGTGGGCATCTCGTAATGGTTTTCGTTTCTCTGCGGCCAAGACGACTGTCGTCCACTTTCATAGATTACGCGGAATATAGCCAGCCCCCAATATTTTAATGAACAACATTGTTTTACCTGTCTCCGAGACCGTAAGGTTCCTGGGACTTTTATTCGATTTTAAACTAACTTGGATCCCCCACATCAAAGACCTGAAAGCGAGGTGTGTTAAAGCTTTGAATTTACTTAAAGTTGTGAGTGGTCGCTCTTGTGGTGCTGATAGGGAAACCTTGATTCGCCTCTATAGAGCCTTGGTGATATCAAAAATTGATTACGGCAGTTTTGTATATGTTTTCGCTAGACCCTCGGCGTTAAAGATGCTCGATAGCTTCCACCATGCTGGCATTCGACTGGCTACTGGTGCTTTTCGTACCAGTCCAGTCGTCAGAATCTGTGCCGACGCCGGTGAGCCCCCTCTTTCTTACCGGCGGTCTTATCTCCTGGCATCTTACGTGTCGAAACTGCATTGCATGCCAAATAATGTTGGTTACCGCCTTGTGTTTCATCCCCCTAACCATGTCTTGTATGAAACTAAATGGCGTAGTACAAGGCCGGTTGGGATCCGGATTCTATCGGTTTTCGACACGTGTTGGATAGTCCTGCCAAAGGCTATCCCCACATCACCAGGTCGAGTTTCTCCCTGGAAGATACGCCCTCCGAAATGCCATTTTGATCTTGCCAAGTTCCCTAAAGCGACCACCCAAAACTTTGTATATGAGAGGACCTTTAATGAGCTCCTCTCCACTCGCTTTCACGGATTTTAGCGCATCTACACTGACGGCTCTAAATCTGGATCCTTCGTGGGATGTGCTTTTGTTGTGGAAGGATCCAATTTTAAATTTGGTTTACCTAAAGAAACCAGTGTTTTTACGGCTGAATTATATGCAATTTTTAAATCTTTGTGTTTTGTTTACCGAAGTAGTCACCGTTCTGTCCTCATCTGCACGGATTCCATGAGTGCTCTGTTGGCATTGTCCACTCTCTACTCCTGGAATCCCCTCGTGCAGATGATACATGAGCAAATTTTAAAAATTGATTCATTAAGCACCCGGCTCGCCTTTTGCTGGATTCCTGGTCACGCTGGTCTTCCAGGAAATGAACTGGCGGACCAGGCAGCCAAGGAGGCAGCATGCCTGCCTCCGGAGGCGAGTCTGGGTGTCATGTTTTTAGATCTAAAGGGTTATGTTCGGCGTGGAGTCTTACGCACCTGGCACGAGCAGTGGGTTTCGACTCCCGCTCAGAACAAGCTGCGGTCCATCAGGGACGGTGTGTCGCGATGGCCCTCTTCTATACGAAAGTCTAGAAGAGAGAAGGTCATCATGACGAGACTCCGCGTCGGGAATACTTCAGTGACCCATAGTTTTTTACTGAGAGGGGATCCACCTCCAGTGTGTGAGTTTTGTGATACTCCCCTTAGTGTGCATCACATTTTGGTGGAGTGTCGCAAACTAGCCCCTATCCGTCTGGCTCTTGATTTTAAAGGTGACTTACGTTTTTTATTACACGATAGTGCGGATGGAGTTATTTGTTTACTCAGTTTTATACGCCAGGCGGATCTTTTTAATGCCATTTGAGTCGCTTTTATAAAGTGGCTCTTTTGGATATTATCTCATATTGAGATCTTTTTAACAGTTTTATTACAATTTAACATGTTGTTTTGTCTTTTTAACGTATTATAATTTTAACATGTGTCATTTTAACGTGTTATATTTTAATATGTTTGTTTTGTTTTTTTATTGGAGTGATACACTTGGGTTTTTTTTTTTAGCAGGTGTATCACTTAATTTATACTAAGAGCCCATTTGAGCACTCCTATGGAGTGTCTCAGATGGTGAATGTTTTATCTCTTTCCCCAATGGGGATCTAGTTATGTTTTTCATATATTTCAAGGCCCTAATGACCTCGATGTGTCGATGGGCCTTTAAACAATAATAATAATAACATATTTTTTGACGTCATTAAATTGATTGTCAGTGTTTAAGTAACTAATTTGTTTTGTGTAAATGTTATATACCATGCCAGTGTGTATAGTTTCATATTTAAAACGTAACAACGTATTAATTTAAAATCATTTCAAAATCCTCATAAGCGTGATTTTTTTTTGCAAAACTTAAATATTTTTAGTTTGTAAAAGTTAAATATTTTTGTCGACATTAAATTTCTGTTTTGTTTAAGATTTATAGTTTAATATTTAAACTTAACAACCTATTAATTTAAAATAATTTCAAGATCCTCATAAGCGGTTTACTTGTGGTTTCAATAAACACACAACAGTTACCGATACTTTTAGCGATTTCAAAACAAACTTAAGTTAGTTAATGCGCGTTTTTTTATTCTCTCTAAGCTTGTAGAGCCAGGGATTTTAAAACCCTTTTTTTTCTTTTTTTTTCCCCCCTAGTTATTTATAAAGTGTTTGTAACGGCCTTCAAGGAAGAAAGGCAATAGCACGTTGGGAAGTTTTTATGACGAGGGCAGCGACTTCCTTTGTTCATGACAGGCTCTGTGGGGTTGACAGTGATTCATGTGTCCCCTATTTGCGGGATGTGAAAATGATCAGAATTTCAGCTCTGTGGGGTGAATTCCGGAAGTGAAAGCTGAGCGGGAAAGGGTTGAATACACACCTGCGCTCACGATATATTCTTGTCCTGACGCGTCTGCCAGGCAACCTGACACCCCGATGACCTCAATATCTATTCTTGGCTACACACGCATTGTCTGCCCGCCAACCTGGTGCCAGGTGGGGGAAGTGAAAGCTGCGGGAAAGGGTTGCACACACACCTGCTATTCTTGTCTCAACTCGTCTCTAAGCAAGAATCAACTGGTTTTTTGCTGTCTGTAGGGGAGGGGGGGAGGGGTGGGAGGCGGGAAACAAACAGCGGAGTGAAGGAGAAAGTTGGCATTACACGACTGAAGCTCGATAGAGAAGGGTCGCAGCACCTCGGCAGCCATGAATAAAAACTCCGACACCCCCCCATCCTACCTTTGATAGAGAAAGGTCTCCAGCCATGGCGCGAGGAACGCCCAACTCCAACAAACAAGGCCGCCGTGACACTCCTAATTAACGATAATTATTCACCAATTAAGCAAGAACCAACAAGGCCGCCGTGACACTCCTAATTAACGATAATTATTCCCCAACATGTACGTGGTTGGATGGCTGGTGGGGGGCGGATAGAAGGGGGGAGGGCTCAGCCAATCAGAGGAAAGTAGGTCAGGGGTGGGGGAAAATAACAGCCAATCAAAGAGCAGGAGGCGTGGTCACGTGACCTGTCTCGGCCAATCAGCGTCAAGGTCAAGTTGATTCCATACGCCGTACTAGACTACTGACGTTTTAGTGTAAAGAGAAACTCTAGAAAACGTTTAACATTATAATACTCCTCTTGATTGTGAGCATTCCACACATTACTATTTTATGTCATGTTCACAGTTTCTTAGGTTAGAATGTGTATTTACTTTTAATTACAAGGCTCCTAAATCTTAATCATGCTTGGTTCCAAAATCGTAAAGGTATGTTTTTGACGTATAGTTAACAATTTTTCTCTTAAATGATGTCTCCACGGAAATATGAGTTCTGGTTTGCAAATGACAAGGAAAAAACATTGCATGCAATAATAAGTGAAAGCATGGGTTTCAACAAGATATCATAATTTTATAAAATACCCAAACTTACTCTGAAACGCCATCTTGTTGTAAAAGTAGGAAGAATGACAGCAGGATGTACTGGAGTAACACTAAATGGTCGTCTTCCTACTCTGCCAATAGCTTTAGAAAATTAATTATCCGATCACTTAATCAAACTTTCAAAAGTTTTTTTTTGTGTGTGACCATTACAGAAGTTTGTACGCTAGCTTATTAAGTTTCTAAAAAAAAATCGTACAAACACATATTTAGTCAAGAAACCGAAATTGCTATCAAGAAATGGTATTATTCCTTCATTAGAAAACATACTGGGCCATCACTAAGGCAATCTGAATCAACTTAGATGGCTCGAGCTAAAGGTTTTAACAGGGAAAATTTTAACGCTGACAAATCAGCATTTTCTACAATGCAGAAAAGAAATGAAAGGTTAATTTCTCGAAAAAGGATGGAACAAGTAGTAGCTAGGAGAAAGGGGAACTAATAATACGGCTCTTGTCGCATACGTTAGTGCGTCAGGAATGTACCCCCTCCCCTCCTCCCCCAATGATTATATTAAAAAGACTAAGATTGTCACCATTATTAGAAAATGGAGCTCCAGTAGGTAGTTTAGTGACGATATCCAAACAGCCTATATTAACAGCAAACGGTTCTTAAAGTGGCTACAACATTTTATCGCTACGGTTAAACCAGTCAAAGATAATAATAACAGTTTATCATTGGGTTTTATGGACACATCGACACGATGAGGTCATTTGGGCCTAAACAACATTAAAAACAATGTAAGATCCTCATAGGAGAAATATCTCTTTCTCTCTCTCACACACACACACACACACATATATATATATATATATATATATATATATATATATATATATATATATATATATATATATATAAATAAATAAACCTGCTGAAATCAGCAAATGATAACACGAAAATAAAATAACGTAAATACTAAAATGTTTACGCAAATGTTAAAAAAAAAGATCTCAATATGAGAAAAAGTCCATTTAAAACACTCCATAGGAGTGAAACTCAGATGGACTTTTAGTATAGTTTAGGGTGATACACCTGCTAAAAATCTGAGAGAGACCCGTGTTACACCTTCCAAATCATCCGAGAGACCAGCGTGATCAGGGATCCAGCAGACTGAGAGCCGGGTGTTTAACAAAACTGTGCAGATGAAATGCTTTTAGTTATATCTTAGAAATGTTATTAAGACCTAATAGTTTCTTAAATTATAACTTATATTTATTCGTCATTTAAAAAACTAGTTTTTCTTAGCACCGCGTTTTACTACTTGTTCGGGTTATTACGCTAATGAGTTAGAGATTAGAAAGGTTGGATTTAGTGGAAGTATATCCACATTTTCGTGGAGGAAGAGTGGAAAATCATTTTTAAAAACCACACTCAGTACACCCAACCGGGATTCGAACCCCAAGCTCCCTGTCATTAGTAGTCTAGTATAACACGAGTGTGATGCCTTAGTCCATGCGGCCACCGAAGCAGGTAATTAACTTATTAAACGTATTTTTGCGTTCATAATAATTCATTTGAAATTTTGAAAATCTTATCTATTTTTTTGTATAATATTGAAGTATTACTTTTCAATCAAATGTGGTGGTGTCAAATTTAATCAGTCAAACAAAACAATCATTCTTATGACGAAGTTCCGTCTGATCCATTTTGACCCAAATAACGATTTAATTGATGTTGCATTGTTCAAATTTATCTTAATTGCAATCATAAACATTGTTATTTACAAATATTTTAAGAAGCAAGTATTTCTAGAGCACTAAGCTAACATAAATAATATTATAATGGATTGAAATAATTCTGTAATAGTTCATGAATCTTATCTAATCTCTTTTTATCATTCAAAAAATGGAATGACCTAATATTATTAAAAAAAAAATATTTACTCAACAAAAATATTGTTAAAACGAGATCAACATACTAAACGTATAAATACACAAAGTTTGGATTGTGTTTTAGTATTCTGGTAGGCGTGGATCAGTGTTAAATTTTATGTTCATATTAGAATTTTGTTGTCGTAAGAATGACTGGAAATATTTTATATTTAATTTTACTTTGTATAATTCTAGTGCCAAGTATAGTTTTTTCTTCGCAATATGTGAAGGTGAGACAAGATGCATTTAATGAACAAAACCAATATGTTTTAGAATTAATGAGTAATATACAAGCGTTGTCTAAAGCAGAATACTTTAACGTTACTCTTCCTACGTCGTACGCCAATAATCTCTGCTCAAAACACATAAAAATGTATAAAGATGCCCTAGCTACAAACATGACAAATTGGGCTCTACAAAGTGAGTACAAACATACTGTTTTACGTTTTGTTGTTGTTTATAATTATTTCTGTGTCTATTCATCTCCTATTTGGGTCTAGTGTTTGGAGAAAATAAACTTTAACGAGTCGAAAAGGTAAATTTTATCTTATCTCTTGTTAGTAAATGGAAATTTGCTGACATTTATTGTAAAATACAGTTAATAGTAAAAGAGTGTCATATTGTAATCTAAATTACAATACGACATAATTTAAATTAGGTCAAGATAATAGGCGTCCTTCAGTTCCAAAATTCCTCTTAACTACGTTTGTTATTATTCGGTTGGCACTTCCATGAGTGGACGTGTTTTTGCTGCACTCTGTGAGTGCCTTTACGTATGCTTCCGTTTCATTTAAAGGCCTACCACTGATCCCGGTTGTTTGATTTTTTTCAATATGCTGGTCAGCGCGGAAATTCTCGCTAAGTGCACCAGCGCATTTTTGGGGCATCAAAGAATATATTTGTGTAGTGGGCCTTATAAAACAAGGTTCAATTTGGATTATATTAATATCAGGAGGCAGATTATACATTTTTCTTGAAAAATTGGGGGTTACTTTCAAATGTGCCCCTTGCTCTAAATAGGCCAGGTCAGAGTTTGCAGACAGTCCCCTTATTAAATCTACCTCTTTAAACTCTCTTCCTAGAAGGCCTAATTTTGAAAACGTTTAACAGATATTTGAAAGATCACATAAGGCTTCTTCTGACCGAGAATCTACAAATATTCATTTATTATTATTATTATTATTATTATTATTATTATTATTATTATTATTATTATAGTTTATAGGCCCATTGACACAGTGAGGTCATTAGGTCCTTGAACGATATTAAAAACATAGTTAAATCTTCCTAGGGGATAATAATAATATTTCACCTGCAGAATATACAGAAGTATACACAATATACAAAACAATATATGTTATAAATATAAAAATGATAGTTCTCAATATGATAAAATATCTATTTAAGACACTCCATAGGAGTGCTCAAATGGACTCGGTACAAATTGGGTGATACACCTGTGGAAAAAAAACCACGGGTGTATCACTCCAATAAAATGACAAAACAAAAATATTAAAATATAACGCGTTAAAATGACAAAACATGTTAAAATAATACATTAAAAGACAAAAAAACATGTTAAAGTGTACTAACATATTAAAGTATACTAAAGTGTTAAAAATATATCAATATTGATGAGATAAAATCCATATAAGTCATTTTATATAAGTGATTCAAATGGCACTAAAAAGATTCGCCTGGCGTATAAAATGGATCAGATAAATAACTCCTTCCGCACTGTCGCGTAATAAAAAACGAATGTCACCTTTAAAATTAAGGGCCAGGCGAATAGGGGCATACTTGCGACACACCACCAAAATGTGGTACACACTAAGGGGAGCATCGCAAAATTCACACACTGGAGGTGGATCCCCTCTTAATAAAAATCCATGGGTCAATGAAGTGGGTCCGACGTGGAGTCTTGTCACGATGACCTCCTCTCTTCTAGACTTTCGTATAGAAGAGGGCCACCGCGACACACCGTCCCTGATGGAACGCAACTTGTTCTGAGCAGGAGTCTAAACCCACTTCTCAAGTCCCTCGGAATCCCCAATTAAAATGTTTGTTCAAAATTCCATACCGCCAGGTCGTGTTTTTTTTTTTTTTTTTTTTTTTTTTTTTTTTTTTTTTTTTTTTTTTGTGAAAATAGGGGTGTTCATTTTACTAATAAAATACTAGTTTTTGTATTTTAAAAATAAATCATATTTACTCTTATACATAATTTCTTAGGGACACAAACACGTAACTCAGAACTCTAGGTTTAAATGTGTCTATTTTATTCATATCAATGACTATTTTTATTGAGAAAAATCTTCTTTTGCTTCTCCTGAAAACCTAATATTTTGTAGTTACATCGGTTACACACTAACCCCTCAATATCTGCAATTGAATTTGATGTTCAGCAAATTGTTTAGGTTATTGACGATGATAGGATCATATTTTTGTAAGAATATTTCTTACATGAGACATGATATAGGGGATCCCATTGAAAGTCCATCATTTTGTGAATAAAATTTGTTGTTCAATTGGAAATATTTTTTGTCGGTGACACTTTGAACTAAATTGGAAATTTGATCAATGTACTCTTTAGAGAAGTCCAGAAGTGTTAGAGATTCTTTAATGAGGTTTATTGTTACTGATACTGGCACATTAGTGTAGAGGTTGGAAATGTCTAATGACATAAATTTAGTATTTTTGTTGATAAAAATTGAGTTTAACTTTCTAGTTAGGTGAACAGAGATTTCAATATTGAATGCATTAGGAAGTTTTAAGTTTTCAGATAATAGTTTGGCTATCTTTTTGGTGAGTTTGTATGCTGGTGCATTTTGGTAATTTACCAGAGGTCTGATAGGCTTACCATGCAATCGCAGCTTCGTGTGCCCAAATTCCTGGCACTGAAAGCAGCGCCTAGGGTTGGGGACATACGGCCAGACAATGAGCAAGTGTAAACCTGCTCGGACCTTCTTTGCAAGGATTAAAGTCACAAAAGTGATAATATAAGTATTTGTAAGAGCATAATTATTTTAAGGCTTATTCTGGCTGGAGGTTAACCCACGCTTGTACATTTCCTTGGAAGTCAAGAGTATTGGGTTGCCTTCCTGCTGAGAGTAATATATAGCTCATATAGCTTCATCCTGTTGACGAGCGAGCACGGTGCGACCTATGGACCTTCTGACTAGTGTGAATCGAAATCAGCAAGTTGTGCGTGAGAAGAACACACGGGGTTGAATGTTGGAAGCCATGCTGGACGCATGTGTGGGAGGGTTGCGTTAGACGAGGTGACTATGTAACATGTGAGCTGGTGGTTCACCCCTGCCGGAGGGTCGATCGCGGGTCTCTGGGTAGTTTTCACGCGTCCCCTTATTGCGCGTTCTTCCTCGTCACGGGGGATTACCTCATACTAATGTAGTAGTTAGCATCTATCTAGAGTAATAAATAGATCTTATTGGACTAACTCGCTAGACTCATTCCCCACGAACCATCCATCCCAACACCTACCGATCGGGGTCCATCCCAACCATGCAACCCCCTAGGGTGTTTCGGTAGTGTAGTAGTTAGTGTTGGCTACCGGGCATCCAAATAAATAGGGACGTTATATATTCCTCTTTTCGTTATTTTTTGTTATAGTACGATAAATCTCAATGACATGCTGAGGGGAAGGCTCCTCACAGATTTCCTCAATACTCACGTGGTTGAGGTCATAATAAGTGATCGCTGACTTGCAAATATTGATCAATCTGTATGGTTCCACTGTCACATGTAAGTGAGCCGATGCTCAAAGGTATTTCTAATAATGCCATTAGATTACACGACTGAATGTCAGTGGCGGTCTGTATCATAATAGTGCCATCACGCAGTTTTCTTATAGAGCTATCTTATCTAACTGTCCCATTTATAACTCTTTCGAGGATAAATAGGTGTTGACAATTTTAGGTTCTCACCGTCCTCAACTCGAGGCATTATCAGGAAGTGAGGCTGGGGCCCGATCACTTCCTGGATTTCGTTCAAAGGAGGGATAAACAGCCTTCTCCGTTGGGTTCAACCTGCACAGTACTCGTATTGTAGAACTAGGGTGATCCGAATTCATTCTACCACATGAGGCCCTGTTAACTCCCCCGACGGGGGTTCCCAAGCGACGCCAGGTATTAAAACCTTCGTATGGGGTGTCACCAGGAAATAGGTCATCGCAGCAAGGCGGTGCAGGAAAGCGCCAACATCCATAGCCCTTATGATCACAACCGGTCTTTTCTCCGAGTAGGGTAACTGGTTATTGTCAAACTCAGCTCCCTTCTACTAAGATATTACAACCGGCGCACTTCAATTACGGAGTTGGGGAAGTACAATGGTATTTAATAGTTGTCCGAGTGAAGCCATGTTTTTGCCAAGGTTGTCAATTGGGGGGGAGGGGGAGGCATAAATGCGCTTCCGCACAAGATGTCCTGGAGCTACCCATTTAATTTGCTTCTTACGATAAGCAGGGGATACTGCGGGACAATTCCATGCTCTATCGCGCAGGAGAATTATGCTTAGAACAACTCTAAATCAGTATTAAAAAAAATTATGTGACGCATGTAATATAATACTTTTCAAACATATTTATTTTCTTCAAAGTAACACATACTAGTTGGAAAGACAGTAAAAACATTAATAACTATTATATTTAATAACTAGATAGCTGTTGCTCGCGTGGAAGTTGATTATATACAAATACGAAAATATACATATGTATTTACAGATTAATTTAAAATATTACGTTACGTTAATGACCATGACTTGACCTCAGATCAAAAATAATGCAAGTCCGATACAAATTTTCACCCCCTTTTTCATCCCTTATTAAATAAAATTTCCAAAATTCCTGAAACACGTATTTATTTGTTTTACGTCAATAACCGAAATACAAAATTTTGTTTATGTAACTTTCAAAATGACGTACTTTCATACATATTATCATGCATATTATCATCCCCTATTTTGACCCCTTTGGGTGGAATTTTCTAAAATCCTTTCTTAGTGGGTGCCTACATAACAAAATGAATATACAGTCCGAATTTCATGCTTGTAGCCTTGATAGTTTGCGCTCGGCGATGATGAATCAGTCAGTCAGTCAGGACATGTTATTTTATAAGTATAGATTTGCAATGTATTCAACCAAGTATAATGTAAGACTATGGGTACATATGTCACACGTGAATAAAACCTAAGCAATGAGCGTGAAAATAACATGACAATTGTTTCCAGTGCTTGACTCTACAACCAAACTCCCAGATGGATTCCTTCAGGGAAACCTTGTTCATTTGGGAAACTTTGACGAATGTTTAAAAATCTCCGTTCCAGAAACAGAGTTTGGACCCCTTTAAAGGTCAACACTGCTTGCTCACGTTCAGCAAATCTTTGGGAACTACACAAAGTCAGGTAAGTAACTTTTAGGATGGATATATTTATTAGAAATATTGTGGTCTCGCTTTATTAGATTTAAAGGGTATATTGATTCAGTAAAACGTAAAAACCATTATGGAAATTAATCAGTCATGTTTTGATAATGTGCACCCATTAACCGCGATTATCTATTAATAACTAATACTAACTGGGAACTATAATAAATTATTCTAACAATGCGATAAAAATGTACATAACAAAGGATTTTATTTCAAAATCAAAATTATACGTTTAATTCTGATGCAGCCAGCAAATGTGTGTAGCAATTTTATTCGACTAACTCCAACTTAAAAAGTTTTTCTTTAAGTCAAATTTTAAAAAAAATCTTGAGATTTTTTTGTTTTTAAAAGATTACTAGTTTAATAAATTAAAGTCTAGAAGAAAATGTTGTAACATAAAGTGACAAATCAACACTAATTTGCATAATCAAATGTTACACCCTGTTGGAAAGAAAATAAATCATTTGTCTAAAACGTTCAATCAGTAATAATTAATTGACATGTTTAAATGTTTAATCCACTACTATCCATAAAGCATAAATACATATTATTAAAACGTTTTATACATTTGTTGTGATACGTTTCACAATAATGATAATTTTACTATTGGTCACATGAAAACCCAACTATATTTATTCTTTTTTTTATATTTCCAATCACTATTCAAATTATTTCACTGTTTTAGCTTCTCATTCTGGAATATCCCTACAAATGACACACTAATTAGAATTGAATATTTTCAAACAGAAATTTGCAAGTAACTTGCGTATGGGAGTTAATTCGTAGATTTGAGAACTGTGAGACTTTTATGATACCTTCTGGTGATAACTCTTATCACTAGGGCCAAGATTATGACCTAAGTCCTCATGATCTCAAATTTAAAAAAAAATCTTATTGCACACGACTAAATCAAACACGAACTTTACAAATTTAAAATGCAATGAAAAGCCTACAACTAAACTCTGGCTTTCTGCTAAATATAACAGTGATTTACAAATACCTGCTTCAGAAGTAATAGCTATCTTCTCAAGCCTAGTTGCAGTGTCTCACCAGTGGTGTGTATTTTACAACCATACAAGCAAAGAGGATACAAATTTCTTGTTTGCATTGCATTATGTTCCGACATCTGTGTGATTAAAAAAAATTAATGTTTGAAAATTTATAAATTTATAAAATATCATTAGTATTTAAAAATATACTTATTCAACATGAATACCTAAAAAATGACATAAAAATAAGACAAACCAAGAAAGTATAGCCTTAAATTATAAAATTACAGAATGGCCAATAAAATATACGTTTTTACATCAAGGGGTGCATTAAAAAAAGAATGTATGTACTTATAAGCTTTGTATATGACGAACCCCCCAAAAATATGACATGTCATCAATATCCGGGCCTTGTCACTTTATCACACACGCTTTAAAAATATGTTTTACTGTATTTTTTGTTTATGTCATAATATTTGTATTAAGATATTATTCTTGTTATGACGATTTTTAAAATCATTTGTTTAGTTGTAATCTTATCTCATATAATTGTCACTTTTGAGTGTATAAGAAGGCAAACTATCAAATGCGCGTACCAATTTTAACAAGATTTGAAAGACACATTCTATGAACCTGGAGTATGAAGAGTAATCCATCGATTTTATGAAATAATTGGGGGGGGGGGGGGGATAGTCCATTAAATCATAAAATCTGTGAAATACTGGGTTGAATAAAATACATTAAAAAATTAATAATGCATTTTTATTACAACTAAGTAGGTATCATAATATTATAAATATTTAAAAGAACAATGCAGACTTTTAATTTAAATTTCATCTTAAAAAGATTAAAACAAAATGGTAAAAAAATGCTTTTACATATTCATCTTTAACTGTGTGAAACAAACTTATACATTGAAAAAAATTGTCATGGTGTTTTCAAGTCACGACTTCCCTTGGCCATCTTACTTGCTGGTAGTAGGGCTACCTTTCAATGTCTGTTGTCGCATTCAGTTTGCTTACATTATCTAGCGCTTCTCCAACTTTAGAAAGCTTATGATTCTCTCTTGCACCATTTTTATCTTCATCCTTATCATCTTGTTCTTCAGGGGTGTCAGCAGCCGTTACATCTTTGCAGTCCCTTCCTCAATTATTACATAATGTCCAGGATCCCCCCTCCCATGATAATTGTTCTTCAAAATTATGTCGTTCCAATCCTTCCAGAGCAAACAAAGTCCCAAGCGATCAGCACGCAGACATGCACTGGCACTTCAGCTGTTGCACACAAACTTGATGCACATTATGGAGTTTGAATGGGTGGAAATTCAACTGTCTGACCTCAAATGCAAAGTCACAATATTGACCTAGCTTCAGTATATTTTCAACAAGGAGCAATAGCTCACACCAGTCGATGAACACACACTAAGAACAGTGTTTGGACATAGGTTACTTTCTTGCTTTGGTGAAAATTTCTTGGCGGTATAGGTCTAGATCATCCGACTTGACAACATGGCTAAGCCTGGGTCTCTGGGGGACATATAGGTGATCTAACAGCTCGAATTCGTCCAAAATATCGTTATATCCCCCGACGGACGTGACGCCGGCTTGAGACCCGAGCGAGTCTTCGATCTCCGGGGGCTGCGCCTGGACGGGCTGTGCCACGTCCCCCTCATCCCAATAATCTGAAATTAAATAAATGCATATTAAATACTATCACGGTGGGGGTAAAAAATTAAACAGTGCCAAAATATATCGCGGGCCTCTAATTACCCGTGGAACAGCCGATTTCAGCCAAGCAAATCCCATCCTCGGTAAAAGGCTCCAACAGACCTAGACTATCGGGAGCCACCGTGACTGCAGACGCCGATGTTATGTCTTCTAAAAAAGAGAATATACCTCTGTACAGCAAAGATGTAATAAGTAAAATAGCTACCCATTAAAACATACCTGAATTTAACCAATCTTCCAGTGCGTCAAAGCTCATCATGAGGATTATATGTTGCAAACCTAAATTAAAATGACCTACTGTGATGATCTTCGTGTCTATTTATACTCTCTCTATCTCTGTTATTCCACGATTCCTCTATAACAACTACAGAGGGTAGGGTTTGATTTACCGTTCAGTTACCAAACTACAACACCCCTAATCAACAGGCATTATCATGTTCAAGGGCATGCCCGGGGGATAACCAACAGGACAGAGTATGCGACAACATCACAATACTATTATATTTTTATATTTGTAATATATGTGTCTTATTCACTGTCTACGCTAGAAACCTTCTCAATCATCGATAATCGACAATTAATCATCAATTATCAATAATCGATATGTCTTGAGAGTGTATAATTAATTAGCAATCGACATGTCGCAACATGCCCTCCCCACAGGTTCGAATCTCGGTTTGGGACGTGGCGGAGAAGTCTACCTTCCTCATGTTGACAGGACATACGCAGCAACAGGATGTTTACAGGCATGCCCGGGGGATAACTACACAGCATCATGTTGTTGTCGCAGTTCAAGGTCATATTGGGCTATGGTGCCAGGAACACTACTAATATATTTAAATAATATTGAAATTCGTAAGCAGAGAATACGATGTGTTAGTGATTGTTGTAACCAGTCACCTCAGCCAGTGTGTCTTGAACGGCTGTCAACAGCTGATCTTCATAAAAAGTTGTCCACGGCAGTCAGTTGTTTCGGTAGATCATCTCGGGGTTATAAGTATAATGGTGGGGGTAGAGGTACTCAGCCGATTAAAAACATATGAGGTAGTGTAGTATTTGAAGTTTTAATTTAACAAAAAATATACATAATGGTAATACGGCTAATTAATTTAGATGAACGAATTAGTTACATTGATAAAGACAATTTTTTATCCACCTGGGCTAAATATCCTCTCCCCCATCTCTACAGGTTGAAAAGGTAGGTAGTTATTACAGGTCTACTCTATTTTAGTGTTAACAGGCCTGTCTCCCGATCGCGTCTGTCCCGCGTCTGACGCTTCCCTTCCATATAATGTAAAACACAGACGCTCAAGCGAATGCACTGATTGGCCAGGAGTCCGCGCCAAAACCTCCCCCTCCCCCTCAAGACCACACGTGTAAGCAACAGGTGCGTCTCCCAACTTCCGGGTTCAGTTATTAATACATTGCACGATGCTTAGAATGAAAAGTAAAAGTAATAAATTTGGATGTTTCTAATGTTCCAACAAAGACTTTAAATAATGAAAAACTATAACTTCATTTTCAGGCCTTTAAACTTTTAATCTTAAAGAATTGAAATTTAAAACATGCATTGCTTACAACTTTGGTTATGATTTACATGACTTATAATTACCATAAAACCTCACACTTTCTTATAATTAACCATTTAATAGTAATAAAGAGAATTAAATTAGGCCTAGATGAAATGAACAATGTATTTATCAGTTTAGTACTCTGAGTGGCTTGAGCATATTAATATATAAACAAAGGCAAACTAATGTAAATTTAAACAAGAAATGGTTGAGAACTAAGGGCCTAATACCCTGACCACTTTACATGGTGAAAAATGGGACACAGAACTTCAGCTGTCCGAATCTATACACTCCTTTACAAATTCGCCATCTGTAAATGGCTTTGATTTTAAAGCTATTTTCTCAGATATAATATAACTCGCCCTAACACTTAATTCACTTTCAAAATTTTGCTTCTTAAATGACGTTTGTTGACAATGCAGTTTTTTTCTTCAAATCGGCCAGTTTATCTGATCTCACTTGCCCTTTAACTGAATCCAGGGTGACCTGGTGGTCTAGGGGTAAGGTGTCAGACTTCTATGCTGGCGGCAGGGGTTCAATCCTCGGTCCCGGCACAGATTTATCTGATTACCAAACCCTTCCTTCACCTCTGACAATTTATCTTGTGAATGTGGGGAATGCCAGGCCTCCACCGTGGTTCGGATTCCACGTTAAACTGTAGGTCCTTCATTTCATCTCATAATCACCCTACCATTACACATTAGCGTAAGAGCGTAGAACCCGAACGGGTATTAAGACGCAGTGCTAATAATAATAATAATAATAATAATAACTGAATCTGTTTGGGGCTTGTATATGTGTATATTGTTTTATTTTGAACTATGGTTACTGTGTTGTTCTGGCGCCAAGAAACTTGGTCGGTGTCTGTTGTGCTTTCTGTTAACGGGATCGTGCGCGCGCGCGCGCGCATGACTGGTCGTGGACAGTCAGTCTCGTTTTGGTTGTCGTCCCGTCTATATCTTAAGAGTGTCGGATACCATAAACATTCAGTTTTTGTGAACACTAAACTATACAGTCCACTTCATACCTAACATTTGGTCCATCCGTGACGGATTTGTACCTTCCTCGCGTCTTTTTTATCGTATCGTGTTGTTTATTTGTGTCATAGGCGTATAATGGTCGCAGCGTATTATTACGTGTCACGATCGCCAGTACAATGTTTTTAGGCGTATATATGCTCTGATCGTGTGTTATGTGTTTTGGCCACTTCTCTCTCGCTTGAATTTACTTTGTCCCAATTTCATGTGGATTTTCGCGTAAATAATTTTGTTTGTAATTTATTTCATTGGCGGCCATCTTTAACAACGCTGTCTTTCCGTGCGTGAATGCGCGCCAACGCCATATTGGAACAGTATATTTTCCAAAGCTCTATTGATACGTTGTCAGATTGTAAATAAACCTTTGCTGTGCTCGCGTGTTGGTCGTGTATTCTGTAGTAGGTAAAGAATTAAAATGGCGAATTTATCACTGGACTCTGCGTTAATCAAACTGACACGCGCGGAGTGCCGGATTAAACGCGCGGAAACGTTAGCTAAAGCAAGTGAGAACCTAGACTACAAGTGTTGTGAGCTATTTATAGCCACCTGTCGGGATCTTAAGGTCTTGCGTGAGACCTACGAGACAGACCATTTAACCGTGCAATTAAGTAGTCAAGACATTGATGACTTCGACCTTGAGGCACACGAGAAGAGACTTTGTGACTTCGATAACACCTATTATTACATAATGTCTATCTTGGATCGTGTTAGTGCCACCAAATGTCCCGACAGCTCCACGCAACGACCTACCCCCTCAAGTGCTTCTCGCGTAACTCTCCCGGCCATTCCATTACCACATTTCAGTGGGGATCTTAAATTGTGGACCAATTTTTCCAATTTGTTTAAAACCCTTGTCACTGATAACCCTAACCTAACCAACATTGAAAGACTATCATATTTGAAGTCGGCAGTCAGTGGCGAACCGCTATCAATAGTACAGGCGCTTCCACTCACCAATGGAAACTATCCTGTGGCATGGGATTTGTTAGTGAGGCGATATGACAACAAACGTCTTATTGTGGCACAACACATCGATGCAATTCTTCAAATACCATCGGTGCCGGCTGAGTCTACTACTGGGCTGCGTGTCCTTCTTTCTACACTGAGGGAAAATGTAGCCGCTCTTCATGCCCTGGAAATTCCTGTGGTTTATTGGGACTTGATCCTCATCCATATACTTAGCAACAAATTAGACATTGCTCTTCGTGCTCAATGGGAGCGCACCTTTGTTGACTCAGAGTTACCCACTGTTGACAGCTTCATAAATTTCCTGGAAAGATATTGCCGTTCCTTTGAATCCCTGGCCTCATACAAGGTCAAACCACATCCAAGGTCATCCTTCAATGCCAATGGCTGTCGAAGATCATATCAACCAGCTGCAGTCATGGTTTCAACTTCAACATCACAGTGTGTTTTGTGTAATGCATCTCACCCCTTACACAAGTGCCCTGAGTACCTTCTCAAGGACCCAAAGGAACGCTTCAACTTCATCAAGCAAGCAAGACTGTGCTTAAATTGCCTCAGAGAGTCTCATCAATCTGTACAGTGTCCCTCATCGTATCGCTGTCGTACTTGTGATGCCAGGCACCATTCATCACTGCATTTTCCAGAATCACTTGTATCTAGTACACCACAGGATCACCCCACGCATCAAGAAACACAACTCGAGGCTGGAGCTCCAGTCAATATAATGGCCTCCTTTGCAGGAGTAACCCATCCGTCGACCATCCTGCTGTCCACAGCACTTGTTGAAGCACAGGATGTATCAGGATCATATCAAGTAATCAGGGTACTACTTGACTCTGGGAGTCAAGCTAGTTTTATTACTGACCAATGTCTGTCAAGGCTAGGCCTGTCACGACGCAAGGCGTCCTTAGCCCTTCATGGACTTTCCCATACACCGTTATCTGTGGCCAAAGGGGTCTCAACCTGTTTTGTCCGACCCATTGGATTGTTGTCTCCTAGCTTGTCTATCGATGTCTTTGTTCTACCCCGGATTACTGGTCACTTACCCAGTACCCCTCTATCATCTCCAACGTGGTCTCATGTTTCAAATTTAAAACTTGCAGATCCTACATGCTGTACCCCAGGACCTATCGATATGCTGATCGGTGCAGAAACCTTCTCCCACATCATCACAGGAAGGAAACTAGAAGTGGAATCCGGAACTCCTTGTGCCCTAGAAACTGTCTTCGGCTGGGTGTTAACAGGAAGGGTGCAGCAACCCTCGATGTCACCATACACCTCATCTCTAGACATGTCATCTTTCTTCATATTTTCGTCTTCATGCACACCAACCCTAACAGATATCGTAGAGCAGTTTTGGAAACTTGAAGAACTGCCGTCAACCCCAGTTATCACCCCCAAGGAAGCTCTCTGTGAAGACATCTTTGTCAAACTGCACACTCGAAATGTTATGGGTCGTTACAGTGTGGCACTCCCATTTGATGGCCCCAGACCAGAGCTTGGTGACTCACACACCACTGCTCTTCGTCGTTTTCGAGCCCTTGAACGCCGACTACACCGGCAACCTCACTTAAAGGCCAGTTATTCGGACTTCATGCAGGACTATCTAGACACAGGTCACATGGAGGTAGTGACAGATCCATCCGTCAACTCTGGCTATTCTTACTACATTCCCCATCATTGTGTGATCAAACCTGACAGTACCACCACTAAACTTCGGGTGGTGGTCGATGCTTCGGCCAAAACAGACTTGGGAACTTCTCTAAATGATCAACTCTTAACAGGACCCAAACTTCAAAATGATATTACAAAGGTTCTCCTTCGTTTTCGTTCACATTCAATTGTTTTTACTGCTGATATCAAACAAATGTATCGTCAAATTCAAGTTCATCCTGAAGATCAAGACTATCAGCGCATTTTTTGGCGGTTCAATGACAGTGATCCAATTCAAGTGTACCGTCTGAAGACTGTGACTTATGGAGTATCATCGTCACCTTATCTCGCCATTCGTACCCTACACCAGCTTGCTGATGATGAAAAGACACGCTTTCCAGAGGCCTCAAGGGTGGTTCACTCAGATCTGTATGTTGATGATGTGTGTTCGGGCGCTGATTCCCCTGAAAAGGCAGTGGCTCTACAACAAGAACTTGTACACTTGTTGAAGATGGGCGGCTTCCAATTACGAAAGTTTGCAAGTAACCACCCAATACTTCTAGAAGGGTTACACCCAGAAGATATTCAAATGCCTCCATTGTCATACTCTTTTGATGACGATTCCACTGTCAAGGTTCTCGGTCTCCAATGGAACCCCGGGTCAGACACCTTTTCATACAAGGTACAACTGACCTCAAAATCCCTTTCCAAACGAGCAATACTCTCGGATATTGCAAGAATATTTGACCCACTAGGTTGGCTGTCTCCTATCATCTTGTTTGCAAAATATCTTATCCAAATCCTATGGATTAAAGGTGTTGACTGGGACTCTCCCCCCCCTCCTGAAATAGCTGAAAGATGGAATCGTTTCAAAGCTGAGCTTCCACTTGTTTCTAACATCTCAATCGACAGATGTCTGACCTCTGCAGATGCGGCTTGTAGCATCGAGATTCATGGCTTCTCTGATAGCTCTGAGAGTGGTTATGCAGCTGTTGTATACCTCCGGGTTATTTCCTCTGACACAATAAAGGTGCGACTTTTGCTCGCTAAATCAAAGGTAGCACCCATAAAACAAGTGTCACTACCGCGCTTGGAACTATGTGCGGCGTTACTCTTGGCACGCATGTTACACTTGCTAATGGAAACCTACTCCTTCTTGAAAATTGACAAGGTCTACGCCTGGACAGACTCTACAATCACATTGGCCTGGATCCAATCTTCATCCCAACTGTGGAAAACATTTGTTGCCAATCGTGTGAGTAAGATCCAAGATCTCACTTCCCCCGAATGGTGGCACCATATACCTTCAGAGCAAAACCCGGCTGATTGTGCCTCTCGTGGGTTGTTTCCCTCTCAGCTTGTTAATCACCCACTTTGGTGGGCAGGACCTTTGTGGCTTATGGAGGATTCAACCAATTGGCCGCAACCTAAAGAATTGCCTCGCTTAGCTGAACCTATTGAAGAAAGCAAAACCCTCACTCTGACTACAGTCGCCCCTGACACCAACATTCTGGACTTGTTAGATAAGTTTTCGTCCTTATCAAAAATAAGACGTATAACAGCGTATTGCTTTCGTTTTGTTTGTGCTTCTCGCCCTGGACGTGTCGCACCCACTGGACCCTTACAAGTGGATGAACTACACAAGGCTCTGTTATTTTGGGTCAAACAAACCCAACAGATCAGCTTTGCTGATGATATTGCTCGTGTTGTCAAGGATCAACCTTGTTCATCCTCAGTACAAAGGCTAAATCCCTTTCTCGATTCTGCCGGTGTTTTAAGAGTCGGCGGCCGCCTTCAACAATCCAATTTGTCCTTTGAAGAAAAACATCCAATCCTACTTCCGAAGCGGAGTCGGCTCGTGGAACTTCTAATTGACCAACTACACGTTGATAATCTACATCCAGGACCACACAACTTGCAGTCCTTACTTCAGCGTGAGTTCTGGATAATTGATGCGCGAAACACAATCAGATTGCGGCTACGCAAATGTTTAAAATGTTTCAAGTTTCGTCCAACCTTACTGACACCAGCCATGGGAAGTCTCCCGGCAGCTCGTGTTTGTCAAGTCAAACCCTTTCTGAAGACAGGTGTCGACTATGGAGGTCCATTAACAATCACAATGGCTCGAGTACGCAAACCTAGAACTTGTTTGGCCTATATTTGCCTATTTGTCTGCTTCTCCACAAAGGCTATTCACCTAGAACTGGCGTCAGACTTATCAACTGAAGCCTTTCTTGCGGCATTTCGTCGTTTTATCGCACGTCGAGGACATTGTTCAGATATGTTCAGTGACTGCGGAACTAATTTTGTTGGTGCTAATAGACAGCTCTCCACTCTTCAAAGGTTTCTCACAGATTCTGGCAACAATGAAGCTTTTAGTAGGCAGCTCGTTGACCACAACATCACCTGGCACTTTAATCCCCCCGCAACTCCACATTTTGGAGGACTTTGGGAAGCAGGGATACGATCAGTCAAGTCATTGCTCCTCAAAACTATTGGCTCTCAGATCCTAACTTATGAAGAGCTGTACACTGTCTTGACACAAATTGAAGTCACTCTCAATTCAAGACCACTTTGTGCTTTATCAGCAGATCCCAGCGATTTGTCATCACTAACCCCAAGTCACTTCCTAACCTTGGGACCACCACAGCTACTACCAGAGTCTGATGTCACCGCCACTCCAGTCAATCGTCTGACGAGATGGAGCCTGCTGCAGCATATCCACCAGTCTTTCTGGAAGCGTTGGCATCAAGACTACCTCCATCAACTCCAGCCCAAAGCCAAGTGGAGTCACCCACAAGACAACCTTCAAGAAGGGGTCCTGGTCCTCATCAAGGAACCAAACCTGCCTCCACTACGTTGGCGACTAGGACGTGTGGCGAAAACCTTCCCTGGTCCCGATAGCGTAGTGCGTGTCGCTCAAGTCCGTACTGCACAAGGTGTCCTCATCAGACCAGTGGTGAAATTGTCTCCCCTCCCCTCAAACTAATTGAAATACGAGTATTTCAAGGGGGGCGGGATGTTTGGGGCTTGTATATGTGTATATTGTTTTATTTTGAACTATGGTTACTGTGTTGTTCTGGCGCCAAGAAACTTGGTCGGTGTCTGTTGTGCTTTCTGTTAACGGGATCGCGCGCGCGCGCGCATGACTGGTCGTGGACAGTCAGTCTCGTTTTGGTTGTCGTCCCGTCTATATCTTAAGAGTGTCGGATACCATAAACATTCAGTTTTTGTGAACACTAAACTATACAGTCCACTTCATACCTAACAGAATCCATTTTAGATGAGTGCTTCGAGTCGAAGTGCCGCTTTAAATTGTGTTCCTTCAACACAGCTACAGTGTCATTACAAAGCAAACAAACTGGTTTCTCTTTAATATTTACCAAAAAATACAAGTCCGTCCACCGCTCACTCCCTAATTTTTCGCTTTTTGCTTGTGATTGCAGCCATTCCTAAAAAACTGAATACAAAAAGTAATATACCAAACAAAGTACAAACAACACTACACCACAAAAGACTGACGCGTACTGAGAGAGGAGGGAGTGAGGGTAGCTGGAAGTCAGCCAGATGTTTGACCTTGAGTTTCAATGTTGTCACGTGTTGCATAAGTATCGCGAGGATTCCCAGTTAGAGGATTTGGGTCTCAGTGAAGCATCGCGAACATTACCAGATTATAGTTTTAGTCCTGAAAAAATAAATCTTATAACAACTTTTATGTTTAAAAATTCTTTATGTAAAATTGGTCCGTGGGTTGCGGGTTGAAGACCACTGATCTACATAAACACAAATATGTCTAACATTATGTTGTTTCTAACATCTTACATTACATAACAACATTTAGGAAGCTCACAAAATACCTACTTTAACAGTAGTAACGTTTCGACAATAATAATTAACGATAACGATTAAAATTCACTTGGAGCTCGCCACATAGACACAAATCACAACACATGCGCCCGCACACGAATCAATGCCAAGACAACGGCTGGCTGGTGATCAGCGAAAGAGGCGCGGCGCGATGGCGGACAGAACTAGTGATGGGCAACTCGAGTTGACTCGACTCGGTCGGTAGCACACAACCTAGATCACTGTTGTATAAAATTTATTTTGGCGGGTAGAGTTAAGTAGTAATAGGTGATGGGTTTTATTTTTTTCGCAGACGATCTATCGTTCCATTTTCTGCACCCCTCTTATGACGGTGCCCGGTGCGGTCACGCCGCTCGCACCGCCCTAGGGCCGCCCCTGGTAACATCCATGTAATGTGAATAGAACACAAATGATATTATAGCAGAATATGTCAGTTTTAATTCTCTTCTTCGGTATCCTTTATATTATTTTAGCATTTGGTGCAGATTACAGTTTGTAGATGTCATTTGAAATAAGTGACATACTACAATCTAGTAGGTGCAATTAGGTTTGCGTGTATCAATATGGCAAAAGTGTACAAATAATCGTGATCAACTATAGGACAAACTAGTAACCAAAACCAGGTAATATATTTATCATTTTGTACATCTATTATTTAGTTTTAGCATATACAGTTATCAAACCAGGAATTAATAACTTGATTGGTCAATGCTCTAACAACTAAACTAAGGTGGATTTTTTCCTTAGAAATGAAAACTAACAACATGGTTAAAAGGTTAGGACATTTTTTACTACAATTAATTATATACCTCACTTATTAGATTTACATCTGATGAGAACCCAAACAAATATTGGTAATGTTTGTGACATGAGTAATGACAAATTTGTTTCAGGCACGGGTGGCTCTTCTAGGGGAGCTTAAGTTGCGGTGGTCGCTTTGCATACCTTCTTCTTGCAGGGCTGACGACCTCCAGGTTCGTCTAGATGCTCTCCTGCACATACTAAAGTTGCCCATAAGGGCAACTGTGCAAAATAAAGACTGTCACATCGCAAAGAAAACACCGTTCAACGCTACAGACTTGGTCACCATGTAAGCTTTGATATAGTCATCATACAAAAGGTAGTTGGTGTGGCGTTTAGAAAAGCCCATTACATAAAAAAAAATCGAATTTTGTTTCTCGGCAGTCTTTAGTTGACAACACCAAGATTTGGATGAGTGATTTTGTTTAAAATAATTATTTTACTTTTTTGTTATACTTTTTACATTCCCTCAACGCCTCAGAGAGAAATTGTGACGTCTAAAAAATCAAACTCGAGATTTTGATAAAGATCGGCATTTCATGACTCCCTGAAACAAATAAATGGTATGCTGCACTGCACAAACTTTCTATCGCTTTATTATTAAATTTAACATTGTGGAACTAAATAATAGGACTATACATTGTTGAAGAAACATTACACCAAAGATCATAAATGGAATAATATACTGTGTTAATTACTTACTATATGGCATTAGGAACTAGGAACATTTTTACAGAAAAATGGGGCAAATAGAACTTTTGTCTTCCAAAGAGCATAAGAATAAAATAATTTTCAAAGGCCTGAATTAATATACAGGGTGTCAGGAAATTCGCGGATACGGAATGTACCAAAAGTTTCTATGCCCCAAAGTAAGTAGAAAATACTCTTTGGTAAAAATAGGTTAGGCCCTCAGTTCCTAAAAAAAAACCTACATGCAAGTTTTGTAAATAGTAGAAGAAAGAGGTTACGTGGCAAAAGCTCTGCCTACATTAGGAGTTGGTAGTAAAGCATAGTGCTAGGTAAATATTCGAGCTAGGTAGTATCAAATAGACCATGGAGTACACACACGTAGAGTATTGGGACCTGTGACACAATTGTACGCTGAACGCTATATCAACAGGCGGCACCCAAATATAAATGTGTTTCACCGGTTGGAGTTGTGTTGCCGAGAGACTGGTCAAATGGGACCAGCACAACGCGTAGATGCAGGACGGCCACGCAATGTGGGGACTTACCTATTACTTGTAGTTGGTCCACCCCGGGTATATTATGCCCCCGGTACCATACCCCGCTGGATCCCACGCCGCTTCTGGTTCCAACATTTCCCAGATCGGCGCAAGCTCCATCGGAGCCGGACATCCCCCTATCCACCACCTGGGGAGGCGCCCTTCCGGAGTTTTTGCTCCGCCCACTTTCATCAAAACCGCTACCTTAGGAGCTACAGCTAACTTATTAACTAAAAGAAAAGAAGAATGATAACAAATACAATACTACACTATCTACTTAAACTACTACTCCCCTTATTGTGCGCGACACTTTCACATTTCCACTATTCTCACAGAAGTCACCAGTGTCCTTCACTTCCTCTTGTTCTCCTCTTATAACCACTGCTGGACTAAGTCTTACTGCTCTCGGCCCGGCTGCTTCCTGGTCCTCACCTCGGCCCGACTGTTTCCAACCGTTGAAGGGAGGACCACGATGGTCCGAAAGTCCGACCGCCCAAAACCCAACAACGCACTTGTCGCCTCCGTCCATCGCTCTTCTCCATCCAGCTGGAACTGTTGCTCCCTGGTACATCAGCGGTTTGCACCGCTGGCATCCATGTGAGCCCCCTCAGCTGGGCTCCGGAATTCCAAGAGCCTCTTCTCTTCTCTACAAGGCCTCCCCTCCACCCTATTTCGGTGATTTAATTCTATTTTCCTCTTCAACATTATTTGCTATGTCCCACACTCTTTTTTATTTGGGTTTTTACACTCTTCCTTCTTGCCTTTGTCTCCACTTCTTAGGGTACATGAAACACACACTTCCTTTCCCCTTAAACTCTTTTCTCTCATGTCCCTCCTTCACATATTTTGAACACTTCGCTGTACTATGACAATGTCTCTTTATATGTCCTAGATCTCCGCACTGATAGCATTTGGTCACGACTATATAGTCCTTCCCAGTCACCTTCCTAAAATGCACCTATACCTCGTTCTTTAACATTACTTTCCTCACCTCCACTACATCTGCTACAACATTGACAGTCTTCCTACCGTTTGGTCCTGTTTTAAACCTTGTTTCAAAATACTTCCTGAATTTCTCCCTATCCATTATTCCCACAAAATTTTGCGCGTATACCGCAGCCTCTAATTCTTTATCCATCATTTCAGCTTCTATATCATAAAGTATCATCAGAGGATCCCTGTCCCTGTACCTCTTACATTCCAGCTCCTTCTTTATTGCTGCATTCCCCCTGCGGGACGGGGTATGGATTGGTCCCGCAGTAACCCCTGCTTGTCGTAAGAGGCGACTAAAAGGGGAGGCTTCTGTGCAGGACAAACCTATCCTATATCTCTCCTTTCACATCATTTTCTTCTTCCTTCACTTTCCCCCCCTTTTTTCACTTTTCCCCCTTCGCTTTATCTATCCTTACCTTTTACTTCCTTTCCCCCACCGTTCATCCTGCACAGAGTCCTTTGGCCTATCCGTTGACGACCTTGGCAACTAACCCGGCTCTTCTCTGTTTATTATTGGATACCACTGCCTTGAGCTCCTAAATGAAAGTGCGCCGGTTGCAATACCTTAGTAGAAGGGCCTTAGGGATGACAATAACCGGGTACCCTACTTTGGGAAAAGATCGGTTGCGTTCATGAGGGCCCGGACGTAAAATTGGCACTTTCCTACACCCACTTGCTGCGACGACCTCTCTCTTGGCGATGCACTATGCGAAGGTTGTCATGTCTAGCATCGTATATAGCCTCTCGTCGGGACAGTTAACAGGGCCATATGTGTTAGTACCAACTTGGATCACCCTGGGTCTACGATCCGAGTATTGTGTAGGTTGTCCCCAATTACGGCATGGCCGATAATTTTGTCGCCGCTGGCATCGTACTGCCAAACCCTGCTGGCAACTCACTGCCCGGCCCCTCACAGGGCCGTAATATCGATAAGAGGCGGAAACGGGTAAGGCCGTCTAGCCCTCAATTAGAAGAAATCCAGGAGGTGGTGAGGCCCCAGCCCCGCTTCCTGGTAATGTCTCGAGTGGACGAGGGTGAGAACATGAAACGGGTGAGCCCATTTATCCTCGAAAGAGCGATAAATGGTGCAGCCAAGGCAAGTGTGTCTATAAGAAAACTTGGTGACGGCACCATTCTCATTCAGACAACATCCGACATCCAATCAGGCAACATACTGGCTCTTAAAGAAATACCGTTGAGCAATACGTCTCGTATACTGGTGAAGGTGGAACCCCACAGGTTCCTCAATGTTTGCAAGGGTGTGGTCACTTGCTATGACCTCGACTGCGTGAGCATTGAGGAAATCTGTGAGGAGCTAGCCCCTCAGAATGTCACTGAAGTATACCGCATAGTAGTGAAAAAGAACGGCAGTGAGAAAAAGACTGACACTTATATCCTTACCTTTGCGACTCCAACCCTTCCAAAGGAGGTCCGAGCGGGTTTCCACGTGCTCAGGGTCCGGCCGTATGTCCCTAACCCTAGGCGCTGTTTTCAGTGCCAGGAATTTGAGCATACGAAGCTGCGATGCCGTGGTAAGCCAACCTGTGCGGATTGCGGACAAGAGGCTCACGATACAACGTGTGAGTCTCCTAAATTCTGCGTTAACTGCAAGGGTTCGCACTCTGCTTGGTCTCGGGCCTGTCCGAAATGGAAGGTGGAGAAAAAAGTGCTTGAGATACAAACTGAAAAGAAGATTCCATACAACCAAGCACGCAAAGAATACGCATCTAGCCAAGCTCCGGTATTTCAGAACTCTTACAGTCAGATAGTTTCCCTGAATATCAATTGCCCCAACTGCCATTGCGCAGTTAACATTTCAAAGCCTTCTTCGAGACCCATGCCACTGACCTCTACTCGAGAAAAAAATAGTAATATCGCGCCGGCAACGGTGGCGATGAAATTAGTGCCCAAGGTGACAACTTCGGAGATGTTGTCTCCACCACCTGTGCCACCTAGGAGTTCTCCTCGTGGCCCTCCTCTGAGAACATCCCCGAGTCCACCTCGGTTAACCCCCCCAGAATCCACCTCGGGGAACCGACCCGCGCCCGCCTCGGGTAATCCCCCCGAGCCCGCATCGGGTAATCCCCCCGAGCCCGCATCGGGTAATCCCCCCGAGCCCGCCTCGGGTAATCCCCCCGAGCACGCCTCGGGTAATCCCCCCGAGCACGCCTCGGGGTACTAAAACAAGGGCGGCCGTTGTTGAGCCTCTCACACGCACCTCTAGGCTTCCGGAGGTGGGGACGAGTTGCGGAACATTTGAGGCCGCTAAGGTGAGTCCCACTGGTGCCTTGAAGAAGGACCAGCGAGAGACCGCCGAAAAACATTATATAAAAAAAGCGTCTAAGGCCTTAAAGCCTTCGAACAAGAATCCGACTCCCCAGTCTCTCCAAAATAAGCCGAAGCCTCTCCTGAAGCGAGAGGTACAGGAGAGACTGGGAAAGGCAAGAGGGCCTAAAAAGGGCCTCAACAAATTTTTATTCTTAAAGGATAGTGAGATGGATTGCGAGGATAACTAAATTTCATACTAATAACTTATGTCGCTACTACAATGGAATTGTAGGGGTTTCTATGCTCGTGTAGAGGAAATCAAACTAATAATTTCTTCCCTGCATCCTTCCATCTTGTGTTTGCAGGAGACCCACTTCCGCCCAACTGACAACCCGATGCTTCGTGGGTACGATGTGTATCGTACCGACAAGCCTTTCTTTGATCGGGCTAGCGGAGGGGTGGCTATATTCGCACGAAGCACTATATATCATAAGAATATTAATATTGTTTCTGATCTCCAAGTGATCGCTGTCAAAGTCTCCCTTCCTATGGAGGTTACCGTATGCTGCATCTACCTCCCACCAGGTGAACGTAATTCCAAGAGGACACTAGAGGCCCTCTTTATGCAACTTCCCGCCACCTATATCATCTTGGGGGACTTTAAGGCGCATAAACTGGTGTGGGGGTCTAATTTTACATACGCCCGCGGGAGGATGGTAGAGGATATTCTTGTCTCGGGAAACCTGGTGTTAATGAACACCGGGACCCAGACACACTTCTCCACCTTTAATGGTGTATCCTATTTCATCGACCTAGCTCTATGTAGCCCCGGGATTGCTGCTCACTTCCTTTGGGAGGTTCACTCGGACCTATGTGGCAGCGATCACTTTCCAATTCTGCTTTCAAAAATCCAAGATCCTCTCAGTACAGCACGGTTACCCCAATGGGTTCTTAAACGTGCTAACTGGGATAAATTTCGCGAGCTCGCCGTATTCGACGAACCCCATTCTCCCGACGTCGATGTTAAGGCTGGGCAATTTACTTCGACGGTCATAGCGGCAGCGAGGGCATCCATCCAAAATCCTCGCCAAACCCGCGCCACCGTCCTGTTCCCTGGTGGAACGAGGAGTGCCGGCTGGCTATTTCTAACCGTCGAAGGGCCCTACGTCTCTTTCATCGACGTCCAACTTCGGAGAATCTGGAGTCATTCCGGATTCTACGTGCTAGAGCTCGCCGTATTATTCGAGAAAGCAGAAGAGAGTCTTGGAGACAGTTTATTTCTACCCTTACTATTTCCACTCCCACAACCAAGGTTTGGGATCACATTCGTAAAGTACGTAGTAGCAAAAATAACATTTATAATATACCCGCACTCATGTCTAACGGTTCACTTGTCTCCTCCCCTATGGAGGTCGCCAATGTATTGGGCTCGATGTTCGTCGCCATTTCTAGCACTGCGAGCTACTCTAACGAGTTCGTGGTGCATAAGCACAGCATCGAGCGCCTTACTATTGATTTTGGCCAAAGTCGGGGGGAGGATTATAACTCCCCCTTTACTAAAGAGGAACTTACCTATGCCCTGTCCCAGGCGGGCAATACAACTTCTGGCCCTGATGATATCCATTACGAAATGTTGCGCCAACTGTCCCCTGCTGGACGGGCGTTCCTCTTAGACCTCTACAATTGTGTTTGGGAATCTCGTCAATTCCCAACACGTGGAGGCAAGCAACCGTTATCCCAATATATAAAAGTGGCAAGGATAAATTAGAGCCAACTAGTTATAGACCGATAGCCTTAACTAGTTGTGTATGCAAAATATTAGAGAAAATGATCAATAAAAGATTTATATGGTATCTAGAATCACGCAATCTACTATCCAATATGCAATGTGGCTTTCGCCGTAACCGATCCACGGTGGATCACCTTGTTCGCCTTGAGACAGCAGCTCGTGACGCTTTCCTCCATAAACAGCACCTCTTGGCTGTCTTCTTTGATTTAGAGAAGGCTTACGACACCACCTGGCGGTACGGCATCTTAAAAAACCTTTTTAATTGGGGGTTCCGGGGAGCCTCCATATTTTTATATCTAATTTTATGTCAGATAGACACTTCCGGGTAAGGTTAAACAACACCTTATCCGATGATTTTATTCAAGAAAATGGGGTGCCTCAGGGTAGTATTTTAAGCTGTACGTTATTCGCTATCGCGATAAATAGCGTCTGGGACAACGTGCGGGTACCTGTCCGTTCATGTCTTTTTGTGAATGACTACGCAATTTATTGCAGTTCATCGAGTGTCCACAGAGCTGAACGTCAGATACAATTAGCTGTCAACAATCTGTGGATGTGGGCATCGCATAGTGGCTTTACCTTCTCAGCGGCCAAGACGACGGTAGTCCACTTCCACAGATTACGCAGAATACAGCAAGTCCCCAATATTTTAATGAACCATGTTGTTTTTACCAGTCTCGGAGAGCGTTAGGTTCCTGGGACTTTTATTTGATTTTAAACTAACGTGGATCCCCCACATCAAAGACCTGAAAGCGAGGTGTATAAAGTCATTGAATTTGCTCAAAGTGGTAAGCGGCCGGTCCTGGGGTGCTGATAGGGAAACCTTGATGCGCCTGTATAGGGCCCTGGTCAGATCTAAACTAGATTACGGGAGCTTTGTTTATGGCTCAGCTAGA
This sequence comes from Timema cristinae, assembly GCA_039000515.1. Taxonomy (NCBI): domain Eukaryota; kingdom Metazoa; phylum Arthropoda; class Insecta; order Phasmatodea; family Timematidae; genus Timema; species Timema cristinae. The sequence goes on along the minus strand of JBCFYV010000446.1, from coordinate 90,588 downwards.
CCCTCGGCGTTAAAGATGCTAGATAGTGTCCACCATGCTGGCATTCGACTGGCTACTGGTGCCTTTCGTACCAGTCCAGTCGTCAGCATCTGTGCCGACGCCGGTGAGCCCCCTCTTTCTTACCGGCGGTCCTATCTTTTGGCATCTTACGTGTCGAAACTTCATTGTATGGCGCAGCATGTTGCCTATCGTCCTGTGTTTCATCCCCCTAACCGTGTCTTGTATGAAACCAAATGGCGTAGTACAAGGCCGGTTGGGATCAGGATGCTATCAGTTTTCGACACGTGTGGGATAGTCCTGCCAAAGGCTATCCCCACATCCCCAGGTCGAGTTTCTCCCTGGAAGATACGCCTACCTCAATGCCATTTTGATCTTGCCAAGTTCCCTAAAGCGACCACCCCACACTTCTTATACGAGAGGACCTTTAATGAGCTCCTCGCAACCCGCTTTCGAGGGTTTAAAACGCATTTATACGGATGGCTCAAAATGCGGGGCCTCTGTGGGATGTGCTTTTGTTGTGGAAGGATCCAATTTTAAATTTGCTCTACCTGGTGAATCCAGTGTTTTTACGGCTGAACTATATGCCATTTTTAAATCTCTATGTTTTGTATATCGTAAGTGTCACCGTTCTGTTCTCATCTGCATGGATTCCATGAGTGCTCTGTTGGCATTGTCCACACTCTACTCGTGGAATCCTCTCGTGCAGATGATTCACGAACAAATTTTAAAAATTGATTCATTAAACACCCGGCTCGCCTTTTGCTGGATTCCTGGTCACGCCGGTCTTTCAGGAAATGAACTGGCTGACCAGGCGGCCAAGGAGGCAGCACGCCTGCCTCCTGAGGCGAGTCTGGGTGTCATGTTTTTAGACCTTAAAGGTTATGTTCGGCGTGGGGTCTTACGCACCTGGCACAAGCAGTGGGTCTCGACCCCTGCTCAGAACAAGCTGCGGTCCTTCAGGGACGGTGGGGCCGCAATGGCCCTCTTCTAAAACAAAATTTCTAGAAGAGGGGGAGGTCATCGGGGGACGAGACTTCCGCGTCGGGCTATTTCATTGACCCAAATTTTTTTTACTAGAGGGATCCACCTCCAGTTTTGGAATTTGGAATTTCCCCTTAGGGGCACCACTTTTTGGGGGAGTGTCCCTTACCCCTAATTCCGCCGGGCCCCTTTTGTTTTTAAAATTTGCCCTTTCCTTTTTTTTTACGCAAAGGGCCGATGGAAAAAATTTGTTTACTCCCTTTTTAAAGCCGGGCGGATTTTTTTTAAACCCCATTTGATCACTTTTAAAAAAATGGCCTTTTGGTATTATCTTTATTGAGATCTTTTTAAGGGGTTTTTTTAAAAATTTAAAATGTTTTTTTGTTTTTTTTAACGTTTTTAAAATTTTTAACTGTTTTGTTTTTTTAAACTTTATTTTTAAAAAATGTTTGTTTTGTCTTTTTTTTGGATTGAAAACACTTGGGGGGTTTTTTTTTTTTGCAGGTGTATCATTTAAATTTTAAAAACCAAAAGCCCAAATTTTAGAAACCTAGGGGGTTTCCCTCAAAGGGGAATTTTTTTATCTTTTTCCCCCAGGGGATCTTTTTATTTTTTTTTAAATTATTTAAAGGGCCCCAAATACCTAAGTGTCGATTGGGCCCTTAAAAAAAATAAAATAATAATAAAAATAATTTTAAATTTAAATTTTTAAATTTGACCCCCTTTGAGTACCCCCTTGGGGTCCCTCAAAGGGTTTTTTTTTTTTTTCCTCTATTTGGGAACCCCCTTCCCTTTTAAAATTTTTTTTTTATATTGTCTCTTCCCCTTTTTTAAATTTAAACGGGGGAAAATTTGTCTCTTCCTACGGGTTTTTACTATGACCTATAAAAAGAAAGGGGCCCTAATGACCCCTTTGTGTCGAGGGGCCCCCTTTAAAAAACAAAAATAATAAAAAAAAAAAAATTTAAAAATAAAAATTTTTAAAAAAATTTTTTTGTTTTTTTAAAACAAAATTAATTGTTTTAATATTTTTTTTTTTTTTAAGTGATCATTGTGTTTTTTTTTAGCTTTGTTTCCCCCCAAATTTTACTTAACCCCTTTTTTAGCACTCCTATGGGTGTCTCGGTGGTAAAAGTTATTTTTCCCCCCCAGGGGGATTTTTTTATTTTTTTAAATTTTTAAAAAGGGGCCCAAAATGACCCGATGTGTCGAGGGGTTCTCTAAACCACAAAATAAAAAAAAATAATAATAATAATAATAATGTCCAGATTTTAAAATGTAATCAAAATCATTTGATTAATTTTGAGAAAATGTTTTTTTTTTTTTTTTTGGGCCCTTTTAAATTAAACTACCCTTTAAATTTTTGGGGTTTGGGATACCAATTCCAAAAACCCCTGGGGGGGCCCTTTAAATAAAACCCCAGATACCAATTTTTAAAACCGAATTTTAAAATATTTTTTGCCTCAAGCCTGAGTTACAGACAGACTTTAATCGCGAAAACCCACTTTTTTATTCTCGTTAAAATGATTTTGAGGGTATTTTACACAGAGGAAATATTCCAATTTTCATAATTTCCCTTCAATCATTCAAAGATACAAAATAACTCTCATTGTAAAGTTGTAGTACTATCAAAGGTAAAACTCTTTTATTAGAAATTTATATTTTTTAAAAACCAATAATTTTTTTTAGCTAAAAAAAAATTTTATATTTATAAATTTAAAATTTTTTATGCTTTTTGATGGAAAAAAAGTTTTTTTCCCCCCCCTTTTTTCTTTTAGTGCCCCTTTGTTTCTAATCCCCAAAAAGTAATTTTTTAACAATGATACATATTATTTCTTTATAAATGGGGTGGTGTGGGTTTCTAAAACAATGGTTTTAATATTACAAAATCTGTTTCACAAACCTATGATTTTTTAAGTCAATGTTTATTTTAAATAAAAGGGGGAAAAATTCCCGTGTGGTGGGTGCACTGTCCCAATTATTTATATAATTTGGTATGAAGACTAAAAAAACTCGCGTATTACCTATATAAGTACATGTATTTTTTAGGCACTTTCTTTTGGGTTTTCACCACAGATTCCTGGCTAAAGATTTTAAAGAATTGACTTGGAAAATTTTAAATTTTTTTTAATTAAAAAATTGGTTCTATTTAATTTTACCCAAGACTATTTTTTTAAAGGGAGAAGGGCCCCAATCATGATCCCATCTCTCATAAATTTTTTTTAACATTTTTGAGTTTTTAATCTTGTAGATAATCTCTTTTGATTTTTTTAAAATGAGTTTATTTTTAAAAAAACCCTTCCTTTGTTTCTTTTTTAAAAAAAATTTCTGTTTACTGGCCCCTTTCGGATACTTTGCTGCGCATAAGAGATTTAAAAACCGGAAAAAGCTGTTTCCCAGCTAAAATTAAAATTAAATTTTTTTTCCCAAAAAATTTGGGGCCCAAAAATTTTCGTCTATTATTTTCACTGGTTTTTTAAATTTTAAAGTTAATATAATTAAATAAATGAAAAAAAAAACAAATTTGTAAAATAAAAACTGGGGTTTTACAATACTGTATTGTGTTTAACAGAAAGGAAAAACCTATAAAGTTTTTAACTTTATTTGTCTTCTATTCCCTTAATTTGGTTTTAAATATTGATGGGAAATGTTAGATAAATATTATCTAAAAAAATTTTTGTTGCGGGGAACTTTCCCCGTTTATTTTAATTTAAAAAAGTTGTCCTTTTAAAAAAAACAAAATAAAAGGTTAAATATTTTAAATAAATTTTTTTAAACCCTGTTTGACATTCTTTGAATAATCTGTTATTATTTAAAAAGGTGAAAAACCCAAGACTAAAATGCTTTGACTTGGTGTCAATTATTTTTCCGAAGTTTGTAAAATGTTGGACCCCATTAAACTAAATTTTAATCATGTTTGGTTTATCTCTATTTTTCAGAGCGTTCTTGTGTTCTTCTTGTGTTAGTTGGGTTTTGTACAAATTTGATTTTCTTCCAGAAAAAACAGGTAGTAATAAATTGAAAAAAAAAATGTCTGGGGAGGATTCAAAACCTTGGAAAATCTTTAAAGCTAAAGCAAAAAACCCCCGATTATTTCTAAATTTTATGTTTACAAATTCCATAGCAGTAGAAATTTCATGGTGGGGCCCGGGGAAAGGATTGTCTTGATAGGGGGAAAATTAATAATCTTTTATTCGTTATTTATTATTAAAATTTTTAAAAAATTTTAAGGAATCCCCCCCAATGGGGTCTTTAGGGCCTTAAAAGAAATAAAGGAAATAAAAAACATAGTAAAACCCCAAAATGGGGGAGAGTCCTAAAAAAATAACCCACCTGGGGGAAAAAAAAGGGGGAAAAAATTTAAAAAAAAAAACATTTAATCTCAATAAAAAAAATTCCCCAATTTGGGGAATCCTAAGAGTGCCAAAGGGATTATTATTATGATTTGGTGATAAATTTGAAAAAAAAAAAACGGGTTTATACACTTTTTTTAAAAAATCCCGGAACCAAATTTATGTCAAAAAAAAAAAAAAAAAAAACTAAAAAATTTTTAAAAACAAAAAACAACCCCAATTTTGAGATAAAACCCAAAAAATGAAGGGGTTTTTTAATAAAGTGACTAAAAATTTGACATTTTAAAGATTTCCCAAAGGGCATAAACGAGTAAAACTTTACTCCTTCAGCACTCTCCCCAAATTAAAAAAAAAGGCATTTCAAACCCGGGCTGATTGGATACTAAAAAAAAAATTGTGGTAAATTTAAGGGGGAAATCATCCCCAAAGCCCCCAACACAGAAGGTGGACCCCCCTTTGTTTGGGATAAAACCCTTGAATCTCTTTTGGTCGGGAAAATACAAATATGTTAAAAATTTGTAATAGTCTTCATAAAAGTTTTTAAAATTCCTGTTGGGGAACACTTTCCACTTGTCTTCAACTTTTGATGGTCTCAAGAGGGTTAAAAGTGGTAAATTTTCTCAATAATTTTGATGTGGTTTCTATTAAAAAAACCCCGGGAAGTAATTTAATTCAAAAAAAAAAACCGGGAAAATTTTTTAATTAAGTTTTGAGTGTAAAAAGTGATATCTGCTTTAAATTTCAAACAATTAAAAAATATCTTTAGGTTTTTTTTTCTATTTTGGGATTATTTAAAATTTTTTCCCAATTGTATATTTGGCCCCCAAATTTGTTCCCAGAATGCAGGGTGACATTTTTTTGTAAATTTTCCCCCTTGTCTAAGGGCCCTTTCGCCCTTTTCAGTGCTCGAGCCCCTTTTGGATACATGCCCAGCTCTTCACGGTATACGTTCCACAGCATTCCCCTGGTTTGGGACTAAACCCCCCGTATTTAGTTTTTTTTCCCCGCCCCCCTTTTAGTTTTTTCCATCTTTCCTCAAAGAGGTCAGTACAGATTGCAGGCCCTAAAGTCATAAGTGTTTTGTTTTTTATAACCTTTAATTAGTTTAAATTCTAGAATCATTACTTTAAATTTGGAAAAAAATGACCCCTGTACAAGGGGATAAAAATCCGGGACTTAAACCTTTGTGTCCAGGGTCATTTTCCCAAAAATTTTTTTAAACCCGGGTTTTTTGTTTGGATGAGATTCTGGAAAAAACAGTGGTTTTGGGACCCAATTTGGTTTATATGAAACAGTCCCAAAGCTTTTCCCCCATGCCCAGGCGTCATTTTTAAATTTAAAGAATATGATATTTAGCTGTGGCTATAACCCTGTTTAAACCCAAAATATAATAGCTGGGACTTTTTTAATCCTAAATTTTAAACAAAGAATTTTAATTCATTTTTGACCATTTCCTTTTTTCGGGAAATTACAAAAAACAGAAGCGTAAAATGGATTGGGGTATTAGGTGTTTTTTCCCTTGTGATTTAAACCCCTTTTCAATCTTGTATAACTGAAAGGAGAACTAAAAAAAATTAAAATACCCACTGCTGGGTATGGGCAAAAATTTTATAGGGGTTGTTTAAATGATTCTCACTTTTTTGGCTGGTGCCTAAAACCCCAACAAATTGATGGAAGAAACAAAATAAGAGTTGAAATTGTTTGTAGATTGATCTGATTTCTTTTGGGAGCCCAAGTTTGATGGTCCAAAGGGTATTTTTGAGCTTTAAAAAATATCAACATTTAAAAGGGAAAAAAAAAAATTTGAGAACAGTCTTTCTTGGGGATTAAAAAATATTTTTTCTTAAAAATAAAACCCGCGTGATCTAAGGGTTATATTTTTAAATAAAGTCCTCAAAATTCAATTTTAAATTTACTAGCTAAGCAAATTTTCTGATTGTAGCACATCCCCAGACTGGACTGGGGAATGTATCTTTTTAAATTTGGTACAGTTTCTGTAGTTTTAAAAATTCTTGCTTCTCAGGGGTTTTTCCCTGATTGAGTTTACCGTTTCTCAAGGCTATGAAGAATAAGGCCTTAAGTGAATTTAAAAAAAATCCATTTTTTTTATAAAAAATGTTTTCATCGGGGAAAAGTTTTTGGAATTATTTTTATTTTTTAAAGTTATACTTTTTAAAGGGGGGGTTATAAAAAATTTTGTGAGAGTGATTTTAAAAGATGCCGCGGAAATCATTGTAACAAAAAAAGAAAACGGGGTTTTAAAAAGGGTAAACCCGCTCACAAAGTCTCAAAAAAAAAAAAAAGTCCCAAACAAAAAATAAAAAAATGGGAAACTTTTGTTGCGATGTTGGGTTAGGGCTCAAGAAAAAATTTTAAAAACTATGTTATTTTTCTCTATGGAAAGCTCGTCCCCCTTGATCAACTTTTTTTATATATAAAATATTTACCCAAGTTTCTAGTTTCTACATTAAAAACCATGTGTTTTATTTTTTTACAAGTCCAAATTTTTATGTCTAAATAAATTTTTTTCAGTATTTAAATTTAAATTGAATTTTTTGATTAAATATTATTTACTATTCGTAAATTTTTAGTAAAAAAAATTTTGGGTTTTTTTGATTTTTTCCCAAAAATTTTGGCCCCCAATAAAATTGGGTTAAAGAAAATTCGTATGTTTTTATTTATTGTAAAAATTTAAAAATTTTTTTTTTTTTAACTTAATTAATCCCCAAAATATTTTTATTTTATTTTTTTTAAATTTATTTCCCTTTTGAAAATTAAAAAAAACTATTTTTTAATAAATTGCCAAAGAAGTAAAATTCTCGCGCCCCAACAAAAAGTTAACAAAACCCTTTTTTTTTCTTTGGGTTAATAGGGTTTTTTTTAAGTAGAATAGTAATTTTATTTAAAAAAAATTTGAAAATTACCCCCAAACGAACACACATACACAAATAAAAAAAAACCACACCCCCAAAAATTACTTTTTATTTCACTTTTGACCTTTAAATTTTTTCTTTAAAAATTTAACCCCTTTCAACCCCCATTTTTAAAAGTTTTTTCCCAATAAGAGTTTTTTCCCCATTTTTTTCCCCTTAGATATACATTTCAACGAAATTTTACCTTATCTTGTGTTTCCCCTTACCCCCCCCAAAATTACACCATAAAACAATTTTGGGGGTTTAACACACTTTTATAAAAATGTTTTCTTTGTCTCTTTTTGAAGATACTACTTTATTTTTGCAACGTTTCACTTTTCATAAAACCTTTTTTCCCGAAAATGCATTAAAAATTTGTAATTTCCCAAATCTATTTTTCCTTTTTTTACAGAACATTCCGCCCAGAAAAATTCAAAATCATTCAATTTGTTTAGCACTTTCCTTTTAATATTTAGTTGGAAATCCTTTCCTGACCCACCCTTAAAAAAAAACTTTCCCCTTTTTTTTGGAAACTTTGCCTATGAAGTTTTCATTTGCCTTTTCACCCACAAAAAAAATTTGATTAAAAAAATTTCTGCAATTTTCCCACAAATCACCCTTTAAAAATACAGCTAACCCTGCTTATAGTAGAATCAAAAATTTCCCCAGTGTTCATTTGCACCCCAAATTTTTTTCCCCCAAATAAGTCCCAAAAACCACTTACCCTTGAATACTTGAAAAATTTTATGGAAAGGACTTTAACCCCCAACCTTGTTAAACACCCTTTGTTCATTGCTAGCCCAATTTGCTCAAACCCCCACCCACCCCAACCCCAACTTTTCCCTTCCATTAAACCCCGGGCCTTTGTTGTATTTAACAAAACATGCTTCAACCATACTCCTTTTTCACCTAAATTGTACTCTTTCTACAGATAAAAAAATTGAAAAAATAAAAATTTTTTCCCTTAAACCCCCATACATTTCTAAAATCAGTTTTTCCCAATGAAAATATCAAATTTTCATGCAACCTTACCTGGAATAAAAACCAAATTGCACTTTTAAAAATCTTGTTCCCCGGTTTTTTACAAAACACCCTCTCCATTAAGACTGTCTCAAAAATTTTCCCTTTTGAACAAAAAACTCAAATTTAATTTGTCCTTTAAATTCTTAAATTCGTTTACCCGGTTTCCCCTTTGGGTAAAAAGGGAAAACGGGTGAAAAGATTTTCCAGACATTAGGTACATTCGAAATCCCGCCCCCAACACTTTTGAAAGCTCACAACTTTTTCGGGCTTTTTGCTACCTTGCCCTCACATTTAAACTTTTCATGTTTCCCCCCTTCACCCCGCTTTGCCATTATTTAAAAATTTTCATAGTTTTTTAAATTCAGCCTAGTTCATTCTTTCAATCCCCCAAAACATTTTTCCCTTTTTTTTATGTACTTTCTCATTGTTTTTGTAATATAATTGCTCAAAAATATTTGGGGTTTAAACCCCAAGGGAGCTTTTTTTTTAAAGGCTTTTAAAAGGTAACGTGAAAACAAAGTCCTGGGGAAGGGCCCTGATCCTTAGTATCTGCTTACTATATTCTTTTTTTTCCTTGCCCCAAATTTTCCTCAAAACCCCAAAATCCATTGTTTTTCTGGACAATTTTGTTCGGGATTCATCAAATCCCACAGCAAATAAGTCACATAAAAAAAATTTCCAATTTTTTGAAAAATATCAAAAAAAGTATGGGAAAAGGGGCCATAAAAAATTTAGTATATTTTTAATTTGGTGGACCAACATAATTTTTTGGGCTATCTCATATCATAAAACCCATGTGTAAAAAAGTCTCGATGGCTTGCCCTCAGAGACTTTGATGTGTGATAGCGATGCAGTGTGGGGGACCAAAAAATTTCTCTACCCATGTCACGTATCTTCCTCATATATTTTTTTTAACCCCCGCTGGGGAAAAAGGAAAAAAAAACATGGATGTTTTTGGGAAATTTCAACTCGCAGATCCAGCCCCCATTTTTTGCAGCCCCTGACTCATACAATTTTTTTTGGTTTTGCTGCTCCCCTTTTTCCCCAAATTTTTCCTTTTGTTGATGCTTCGATTTCCATTTTTTTGAAAAAAACTCCAATCCCCAAGGAAGTTTTCCCAGCCCGCAGGTTTGCCCACGGGAATGCTTTCGGCCTCCCATTTTGCTTGTGGTGCCTGTTTCCCCATATTGCATGGCTAAATGTCTTTTTGCAAACAAAAGCGAATACAGATTAATCATATTCCTTTGGGGCAAAAAAAAAAAAACCAAAAAAAACGCTCTAAATTCGGCCAAAGGTTGGAAATTTTAATTTTTGTTTTGTTATTTTTTGGGACAAAGAATGCCGGGGGAACTGTAAAACCCTTTCCCAAAAAAGAAACCTCAAAAAAACCTTTAAAAAAATTTAAAATAAAAAGTTACTAAACACCCCTTTAAATTTAATAGTCTGAAAATAAAAATTTGCTACCAAATATTAAATACCCTGTATTTTAAATAATTTCAAGGGTTTTTATTACTTTTTTATAATGTAAATATTGTTTTAATAGCCTTGTCATATGGTCTATTTTTCTCGTTAGAAATTTAGTAAATCTACAAAAATTTTTTAGGGGAAAAAATTTTACATTTTCTACTTTTCCCGGGATTGATCGATTTTAACCCCTTATGGGAATTTATTCTAATAAAAAGTGAAATTAAAAGGGCCCCCTTTAATTGGTGGTTTGGTTTATGGCTGGGTTTATTCGAAATAACAAGTTTAAAAAATGATTTTTTAATTTTACTAACTCAAATTTTTTTAAATTGAAATTTTAAAAACAAAAAATTTTGGATTTTTTGTATTTTACTTTTGTTTTAAGCCCTGATTTTTAATTACCCCATGCACTTTTTAAAAACCAAAATGCAAAATAAAAAAAAAAAATTTCCCTTTTTATATATTTAATGTTATTAAATATGTTTCAAATTTTGACCTTAAGAAAAGAAAATATATATAATTCTCAAAAGGGGGTTTTAAATTTATTTTGTGTTTTTCATCTTACAAAATTTAAAAAATTGCACAAAACTAAAAAAACCCTTTGAGGGTATTACCAAACTCGGTATAAAAAACCCCATGTTAACCCTGTTTTCTTTTTAAAAGAGGGAAAAGCAGCAATATTTAAATTTATTTTTTATTGTTGTTTTTATTATTCCCAAGTTTTAATTTAGATTAAATTTTAAAAGGGAAATAATTTTTTGAAAAGTCCCATCCACTTAGAATGAATGAAAAGAATAAAAAAAACCACCTTTTGGGGAAAAAACCCCTTGGGTCCCTTTGGGCGAAAAAATTCAAATTTCCGTTTTCTTGTTTTTATTTAAATCAGGGCCCGGTTTTGGGCTTTTACCTGTTCAGGATATATGAATATTTTGATATTGATACTTACTCTAAGGGGGTTGGGGAGGGGGGAAAGGGAAAGCATTTTAGAGGTAAAAAAAACCCATTTTTGGCAGGGAAGGGGTGGGAAAACAATTTGGGGAAAAACCCCCTTGGGTTTTCCATTTGGACCGGAATTTGACCCTAAATTCCCCCCTTTCCTCAGCGGGCCCCTTTCTAGTGTGTTGATAGGGTTTTTTTTATGCTTTCCCCCAACCAAAAACCCCTTCCCCCAAAAAACCCCCGGGGCGAAATTCCCACTTTCAAATAAAATTATTAGTTCTCCAAACATGACCCTGAAAAAAAGAAAAAAAAGGGTTGCAGGGTAGATCCCACCTCAAAAACCCTTTGAAATTTTCCTTTTTTGCTAGCAGGGGGATGTGAAATTAATAAACCAAGTTTTTGTTTCTACGTCTTCTTTTTGCCCCAAAACTCCCCATAAATTGCAAAATTTAAATTTGTTAAACCCTCTATATAGACTAATTTGCCCAAAACAAATCGTGATTAATAATTTAAAATATAAAATTAAAAGTTTTTCCCCCCCCCCCCCTGCATTCAGGTGTTTTTCCCTTTTTAATAAATCCCTTTTCCTCATCCCAAACCATTTTGGAAATAAAAATTTTTAAAAAAAAAAATTCAACTCACAATTTAGCGGGATAATAGAGGGCTAAAAACCCAATTGTTATATAAATTTTCCCCCGGTTTAACTCTAAAAAAACCCCTTTGAAAATCCCCAAAAACCTTTAATTACTTGATTAATAAAAAGATGACAAAATTTCTTTTTAAAAATTGTATAAAAATTAACTTTTATTTTGAAAAATAAAATCTTAGTAAAAATACCCTAAAACAACTTTTTTCCCACAAACACAATTTTTGGGCCCTTTAACCCCCAAAGATCCAATTCGAACCAAATCATTAAAGCTTGTTTTAAAATTTTTTCAAGTTTTTGAAAAAAAATAAATCTTTCGTAAACCGCCCTAAACGATTTTTTTTTTTACCGAAAAAACAGAATTCGGTTTTTTTTGGGAGGTCTTTTAGTCCAATATTTTATTAAATTTTTTAATAAAAATCGTTAAGCCATTAAAAAAAAAAAAAAAAAAAAAAAAAAAAAAATTGGGAATTAAAAAAAAATACTTTTTAAAGTAAACTAAATATCTAGATAAAAATTTTTTTGAGTTAAAAAATTGGTTTTTAAATATTTTAAAATTTTATAAGAGTTGCAAAATTTTCCCTTTTAGGAATAAATAAATATCCCAAGTATAAATTTACCAACATTTTGATTTTTTTTAAATATCAGTTTTTTTTCCCCCGGGTGTCAAAAGATTTTAATTTTTAAAACATACTTTTCTCCTTTTATTTCTTTATTTTTTGATCATATTTTTTAAAATTTTTCTTTCTTTTCTTATTATTGCCTTTATTTTTTTTTGTCACAAAAATAAAAGTATCGATATTGGGAGATATTGATATACTTCTCGTTCATTTTTTTCTACTCAAAAAATGATTTTTTTCCCAAAAAAATTGCTTTTCCCAAAAACCACTGGACTGGAGAGAAAGTTTATGAGGAAAAAAAAAAACTGTGCCCCTTGGGAAATTGGAAAAGTGGTGAAAATGGGCTAGTCCATTTCCCCCAAAGGAGTGGGCGAGGTGGGTAGTAGCAAATTTGCGGCAGACACAAACAAAAATGGGGTCATTTTTAAAAACAGCTACCCAAGGCTGGGGGAAATATTTTCATAAATTTTCACTTTACAGAAAAAAATCCTTTTTTTTTTTCCCGGGGCCCCCGGCAGAAACCCACCCTAAATCCACCTTCGCTTAAATGGGAAAGTTGTTTTGTATAAAATTTTTAAAAAACCCATAAGATAAAAAAACAAAACAATTTTGACCCTTGGAAAATTTTACAAAATTATAAAAGCCAAAATGGCAAGATGGGTGGGGTTTCAGTCTTAAAAAACACCCACATTTCCCAAATACAATAATTGGTATACTTACTTCTTTAAACGGAGAAATTCTTTTTTAAAAAAATTTTTAAAAATTTTAAAACCACCAAAATTCCCAAAAAATGAAAATTATTCGACTGGCTGCAGAAAAAACGTTCCGGCAAGCTTGGGCTTGATGAAATTTCGGGGATGGGGGGGGAATGATATGGGGTTTCGTTTTGGCGGGGGTGAGTGGGGGAAAGCCGAAAAGGCGAGGCCCAATTTCCCCGAAAAAAAAAGCGTTTGTCTAATTTGGGCCCCTCGGGAAAATTTTTCTAAAGGGTGATAAAGGTGCTGGTAAGCTTAGTCATCAAAAATGAAAACGTTTTCCCAATCAAAAAATGTTTCAAATTCCCAGTTTAAAATTTTTTTGTCTATATTTTCCTACTTTTTTTAAAGCTGAAAAGCACTGTATTCCCCAAATTCAACTAACAAAATTTCCTTTAAATTCTGCTTTTTGGTGAAATTCCCTGTTTTTTCCCCGGTTTTTTCCTGTTTTCCAGATGGGGGGAAAAACCCTTTGTTAGATCTTTTACGACTCAAAGGGGCCTTTTTTATTTTTTTCCCAAAACCTCTCTTTCTTATCTTTAACATTTATTTTGACTTTTCCTTTTCCATGTTTAAAAATAAATTTAAATTTTTGGCCTAGAAACTTTAAATATTCCCAACTCTCAAACTTTTATCCCCCAAATTTTTAAATTTTTTCCACTCTTACTTCCCTAAGTACTCTTGAAACTGTTTTTCTTATAAAAATTCCCACCTAATTCTACAAATGAGTTCCCCAACGAAGTGACCCATTTTCATTTTCCCAGCCTCACTCACACCCCCTGTATTTTTTATTAAACTTCAAAGGGTCTCTCTTTAAATACCCAAAAAATTTCCAATTATCTTTTTTTGAACCCCCCTTTCCCAAATGTATAAAGGGAAAAATTTTGTGTTTTTAAACCACCCCGTGTAACACAAAAAATTTTTTATAAAAACAATTTTATCTAATTCCCATTCTCTTTTTACCCTGAAAGCCTAACACACATCCGATTTCATTCTTTAGGTACTCCCCTTTTCTTTTAAATATCCAAGGGGAAAATTTCCCTTTTAAATTACTTTTTAAAATTTGTTTTCAAAAATTTCATTGAGTATTTTCCAAAACTCCCCCCCTACAATCTTGTTTTTCCCCCCTAACCGGAGCAAAAACCCAGCAACCAAATAATTTTCCCAAAAAATACCTATATTTTAAAAGAAACCCTAGAATTTTAGTTTACCCCAACTCAAAACCTTTTCCCCAAAAACCCATCTTATCTGCTGTGCTAAGGATTAAACCTACTCCCTGATTTCCCCCCTTCCCCTTCACCCTTCACCCGTACAGTAAAGGCTAAAATCACCCCGCATCAAAAAATTTTTTCCCTTTTCTATTTGGGGGGCCCTTTCATTTTTAAAAACCTCAGCTTGCCCTTCATTATTTTGGTTTATTTTGGGTTATTTTTGTATAGTTTTTTTTTTAGTAAGTAATCAGTTTAATAAAAAGTAGACCAGCTTACTACCCTTTCCCGTAACCACACCAAAAACCAGTATTCATTTTTTCTGAAAGGTTTGCTGTTTTGGTTTCCCCATCGGTGTCGGCCCCAATTCTTAGCTAGTAAAACCGAAAAATTACAATATTTTGCCCTGAGAAACTTTTTTTCACTTTTCCAAAAAAAACCAGTATCCCTACTATGGATTGCCTTACCGGCTAGGAAAGGGCAGTGCCCCAAACACACTCAAAAACCATTTTAAAAAAATTTTTAATGCCTTTGTTGTTTATAACCTCCAAAAAATAGGGGGAAATTCAATAAAAAATTGTCAGTTCCCAAATAAAAATTTTTAAAGTTTTTAAAATGTTAGTAAAAACTTACTAAATTTTTTATGTTTCGCATTCATATTTGAAATTAAAACCCCCCTGAGCTAATTTAGAAATGTTTTTTTCCCTGCTAAATTTGAGAGGGGCGGGGGTCAGCTATTAAAACTAAAAAAAATAGAACCCTTTTTTTTACTTTTTTCTCGACCCCCCTATTGGGATGGTAAAAAAAATATTTAAATTTGAAATTTTAAAAAAAAATTGCCGACTTTTCATGACCCCTGAACCCGGGAAAAGGGGTTTTCCCGCTATAATGCCTACCCTCGGGTTTCTTAAAGGGTTTTTCCCTGTTTGTTTGTTTTTTCAGAATTAGATACCCCAAACCCTTTAAAGTTAAGGGTGTTTACTGCATATCTCCAAAATATTTGAGATAAGAAATAATTTAACATTTTAAATACTATTACATAAAAAACCAGCTTTTTATATAAAAGTATTTTTATAAAGCCAATGTTTTTTGGCTATAGCAAAAAATACCTTCCATTTTTTTTAAGGGAAAACACTTTAAAATTGGAAATCAAAATTGTCAAGCTTTTTGGTTTAGACTTTAAAATTACATTTTATTTTATTTTGGGGGGTTTGATTGACCCCCGGATTTCCCGCAGTTAAATTTCTCCTCCCCAAAGGTTTCCCTTGATTTACCTTTTTTGGATCGGGGCCCTTTTTGGGGGAAATTGGGAAAAAAATTCCCTTTTACGCACCCAAAGTCAAAAATTTGGTGGTTTCTCTGTTTTATATATTTTTAATATTTTAAACCCTAATAAAGTGGTGAGCTCCTTCCCCCTTTAGTGTTTGGTGGCCATAAGTATGTTTACAAGGTTTTAAATGATATGCTCTGTTATTTTAATTTCCCTCTTTCCCCCCAATTTAAAATTGGGGGGTTAGAATGTTTAAATAAAAAACCCAATAAAATTTAAATCTTGTTATTCAATTTGTATCAAATAATTCACAAAAAAAAAAAATCTTAGTAGCTTTTTTAAAAAGGGCCTTTCCCTTTTGGGTCATTTTAAAAATACCCCTATGCCCCCAAAAGAAATGGGTTTGGGAAAAACCAATTAAGAAAGGGTTCCCGCCCCTAAAAATACTTTAAATTATAAAAATATCTGTTTTTACTTTTTCAAAATTTAAAGTTGGGTCAAATATTTCAAATAATTAATTTTAAAGTCAAAAAATTCAAAAAAACAAGAAAAAGGTTTTTTATTATTTTTAAATTATTTTTTATTATTATTATTTTTAATTAGCCCCGATTTATTTACCCGTTCGGGTTATACGCCCCTTACGCAAATGTGAAATGGTAGGGTGATTGTGAGAAAAAAGGGAAAAGGACCTACAGTTTAAACGTGGAACCCCAAACCCAGGGTGGGGCCGGGCCCATTCTCCACATTCACAAAAAATTTTCTTGTCAGGGGTAAAGGGAAAAGGGGTTTGGGGGAAATCAGAAAAAAACCCTTTTCCCGGGACTCGAGGATTAAAACCCGGCCCCCAGCACATAAGTCCGACCCCCTTCCCCCCTAGACCGCCAGGTCCCCAAGGTTTTTAATCTACTGTGCCCTTTGAACACTAACAGTTATTTCTTAAATGTTATGTTTAAAGTCCCTTTTAGTTATTAAATTTAAAAACTTTTTTAAAAATTTTAAAAAAAAAAAGCATTTTTGGACGTTTAAATTTTGTTTTTAAAATATATATTTCAGTGTGTCGGTCAAAGCGGGTATTTTGCTGTGGACATGCAATTGTTATATTAAACCCTCTCCTTTTTTAAATGAAAAAGAGACCAAAAAAAGGGGTGGCCTAAAAATTTCCCTCTTTTCCTTGTGGGGTTTTTTAAATAGACTTTGTGATTGCTTTGCTATAAAATTTAAACCCTTTCTTTTTTGGGGAAATTTAATTTTTGTTTAAAAAATTAAAAAATGTTTTCGGATTATTTTATTTTTAAATTATATTTGGGACATAGCAAAAATGTTTTAAATTCTGAAGGTGACTTGAATATGCCTCTGATGTTGTTGGGAATGTGTTCTTTTATGAAAACCCAAGGGCATCAATTGATCATTAAAAATGTAGGGTGAGTTTGGGGTTTCATCAAGAAATTTAAAAATTTTTAAAGAAATTTTTTTTTTAATGTAAATTTAAAAATTCAATTGGAATTACTTCTTTTATTAAAAAGAAATTTAAATTTTTGGGCCCAAAGATGATGTATTTTGCTCTTTAAAGTTTGAAGAGGTTCAACATAATCAGCGATGCCTTTTAATTTAAATATAAAACCCTTTATCTTTAACTCTCTTAGCCCAAAAGAAAAACTGGGCAATATTTCGTAAACTTGGGGGCATCAGTTAGTGATTTTTGTGTACATTTATAGCTGTTTAAATTTGGGAAAACCCTTATTTTCGTGCGCTGCTAAAAATTATCAACAGGCCCCACATTTATCTCCCGACACATGAAAAGATTTGTATTGGGCCCCAGGGACTCTTTCTTGGGTTACACCCAAAAACCGACTGAAAAAAGGGACCATAAAAACTTTTTTAAGGTCGGGTTTTACTTTGTTTTTCTTTATAATGTTATATTTTTTAAACAATAAAAAAAAATATTCTTAAATTGTAATCTATCCACACAAAATGGTTTGCTATCCCAATTGTTTTTTGAGAGCAATTTTTTAAGAAATAAATTTTTTTTTAAAATTTAAAAAAAGGGGGGGCTTTTCAGTTGAATGAAAAAAACATTTTTTTTTCCCTTAAATTTAAAGTTTAAACATGCTGCCATTTCAAGGAACAAGGGAAAACGTTTTAACAAAGGGAAATTTATTTTTTTCTTATATTTTCAAAAAAAATTTTTTAAATTTTTCCCTTTTTTGCTTTTATTCTTTTTGACTTTTTAATTTTTATTAAATTAAAACATTTAACTTTTTAAACTAAAATTAAAATTAAAAAAATTTAAAAAACTAAATGTCACCTTTTTAAAATTGGATTAGATTTTCTTAATTGAAAATATTAGGACTGAAACAATGTCGATATTGTAATTAAACTCTTATTAGAAAAACCCTCCCAGCCTTGGGGTATAGTGGGGGTCAGGAAATTTGTTTACAAATTTAAAGTCCCAGGTTCTATTCCCCAGGGTGTAGAAAACCCCCTTTGGTGTGACCTGGGCAACATTTGTGCCCCTGAGCTGCAAAAGTCTCACATAAAGGCCACCAAGAAAAGGGATAATCTTTTCCGGTAAAAGGGTTTCCCATAATTTTCCCAAAAAAAAAAACACTATTTTTAACAAAAATATCATTGCTGCAGTTATCTTTGTTTTTTTTAAACATAAAAATAAACCAAAGAGTGTGTTTACGGGATTTGGAAAATTAGTTTTTTAAAAAATTGTATATGGCCCCGGGCCCAAATTTTCCCTTGCATTTTAAGTAGCCTTTTTTTAAAGGAAAGTTTGGGCATGCCTTTTTAAAAATGATATAATCACTTACAATTTACAAAAAACAATATATTTTAAAATAGCAAAAACAAGTCTTTTTTTTTATTTTTTTTGAAAGGGTTTTGTTTTTTTTCATTCAAAGTGTGGGTGCTTAAAAAAGTTTGGGATACCTGTCAAAAACCCTTTGAGTGTAACTAGTCGCCTTCTAGGCCTATTTTCTTTTTCATCGGTGTCGTCCACGGCAGTCAGTGGGTTTCCCCCAAATAGGGTTCTCGGGGTTTATACAGTAATGGGGGGGGTAGAGGGACCCCTGCCGATTAAGAGCTACTATTTAGCGTAGAATTAAAGTTTTTTTTTAAAAAATTACTTACATTTTATACCAGGGGTTACAAAAGGTAGAGAAAAAAATTATTTATGACAGGGAATATGGAAAATTATTTAAGGTAGTGGTCTTTTGGGCCATTTGGTCTACATTTTTTTTTCCACCCATCTCGAAACCCTATCTTTTAAAAAGTTACGAATAAATACTTTTTTTGAATCAGGCCCTTATTTTGTTTGAAAAATGCAAAAACCAGACAGTGTCAAATCGACGTTTTTCCTTTCCCCAAAAGGGGTTCAAAACCAGAGCTAAACCCAAATGCGCTGATTGGCCAGGAGTCCGCCCCCAAAACCTCCCACCCCACGAAAGCCCCCCGTCCCAAACCCACGGTTTGCTTTTCCCCAAGTTTCCCGGGTTCAGCTTTTTTAAAAATTTGCACTATGTTAAAAATGAAAAAGAAAAAGAAAATTTAAATTTGGATGATTTCTATAATTTAAAAAACAAAGATTTTTAAATAAATGAAAAAAACCCTTTTTAGATTAAAAAGTTTAAAAGGGTCTAAAAAATAAAGTTAATGAATTAAAAATTTAAAACATTATATTGTTAAACAACTTTGGTTATAATTTACAAAAAATTTTTAATGACCTTTAAAACCCCACACTTTTTTAAAAATTAAAACCTTTGATAGTAAAAAAAAGGAAATTTAAAATTTTGGGGGTTTGACAAAAGGGGGAAATAAAAAATTTGTATTTATCAGTTTAGTCCCTCTCAGTATCTTGATGTATTATATGTAAACAAAGGCAAACTAGTATAATTTTTTTAAATAAAAATGGTCGAGAGCAAGGGGCCCAAAACCTGACCATTTTTACAGAAGTTAGAGTTAAAAAGGGGGAATTTTACTTAAAAACCCACTTTTTAAACAAAAATTTTAAAATTTTTTAAATTTTACGGGGAATCTTTAAAATTATGTTTACCTACACTTAGGTGTGTGTGGGGAAAAATACTCTTTTTAAAAGATGGTATTTATACCCAATTTTTTTTTAAAAATTTTTGGGCCCAATTAGTTTTCGGGATGGGGGCGGCCATTTTTGTCAGTTTTTGGCTCTCAAAAACCTCCCATATATCAAACAACGTTGGTTATGTGTATAACCGCTTGCAGGTCCTTTTTTTGCAAAAACCGGAAAATGGTTGGAAGCTGGGCCCTTTGCCGGGCCGGTTCTTTTTCGTTTGGGTGTTCTGGTTATGGTGGGGATTATTATGTAAAAATTTAAAATTCCCGTTTTGGGTAATACTTTTATGCTATTCAGGTAGCAACATTGTTTGTTTGGGTTTTTAAACTTTTAAATTTGTTTTAGAATTGCCCAAAAATAAAAGGAAGGTTATTTTGTAGGTATATTTTGAAACCCCATTTTAATTTACACATAAAAACTTGAAATTGGTTGCAAAGAAGCCCCAGGGGAAAACATTTTTTGAGGAGCATACTCCTTTTAAAAGGGGGAAAATAGGATTAGGTAAAAGTTGGGGTGTATGAGATAGGGGATGAGAACATGTAATGGGGTTCTAGGGAGAATTTATGGACCCTGAAGTTTTGTGGGGAAAAAAGACTACAAGAGACCCAATGATATTTTTAGGGGAGGGGTTTAACAAAAGTGTCGAGTGAAGAAAACTATGGTTGAAGAAAGGGGAGGGAGGCAAAATTAAAAAAGTGGCTTGGAAAAAAAAGGATTTTATTTTGTTAAAATTTGATTTCTTTTTTCATCTTCATCATCGCCTTTTTAGGGGTGTGTTGACAAAAAATTGGTCATTAGGCCATAAAAAAAATTTAATACATTGAAAAAATCCCCTTGGGAGGAAATAGAAAAAAAACCCATTTGCTATCCCCCAACATCATTTTTCGAAGATCTGGGGCAGTAAGGGGAAAAACATGCTGCAACATGCCTGCAAGACATGGACAGTAATCACACTAAGATCTGTTGTAACTTTGGGTTTAAGTCAATAAAAGTTTTAGCAACAGTTCACTTGCTCTTCCTTCTTGAAAACTTTAGGGGTTTGGAAGGGGGATTGACCCCCCTCCAATTCGAGTGAGGTCCCTGTTTGGATTTAGGAGGCGGACTACTTTTTTTTGTGGGCCCCCTGTATTTGTTTTTAAGAAATACCCATTTTTGTATCAAGGTTGGGAAGAAACCAAAATTTGTTATTAAAAGATTTTGAATTAAACTTTTTTTTTTTTTATAAAACAAAACCAAACTTTAAAATAATACTTATTCATATTTTTTTAAAATGAAATTAGATTTAAAACATTTATATGGCATAGTATAAAATGTTTTTTAAAAAATGCGCGGGAGAAAATATAATTTCCCAAGAAAGTGTCAAAAGTTAAAACTTTTTTTGTTTTTTTCTATAATTGTGTAAAAAAAATATATAATTTTCCCAAAATTTTATGCTTGTTTTTCTTTATTTTAAATTTGAATATTTTTTAAAATTAATTCAGTAATCATTTTGCCAAAAAATATATTATTAAATTTCCCCACCCACCCCAAAACACAAGGGAAATTTTTTTTAAATAAAAAAACCCTGAATTAAAAACAAAGTAATGAGGCAAAGACAAAGTGAAAAAAAAAATAAAAAAAATCAGCAAATTTTAAAGATTTTTTTGGGTTTAACCCCACTCAAAAGGAAAGGGGAAAAACCCTTTTTCAAATAAATATTAAAATTTTTTGGTTATAATATGAAGTGCCATTAATTGTATTCAAAAAAACCCAAAATTTAAAAATTCCATTTTTTTTTTCCTCTAAATTGTGTGGGACTTTATTTTTTTTTCCCCTGTTAAAAAAAAATTTTTTTAAAAAAGAAAAATTAATTGACGGGGGTTTGGGAAACCCTTGATTTTAAAACTTTGGGGAAGATGCAAAAGAAGAACTAAAAAATTAAAAAACCCTTTTAAATAATTCAACCAAGCGTGAGGTGGAATGGTTGATGAAATGTTGGTTTTTAAATTCTGCGTCAAGAAAAAAAAAACCCAAAGGGGCCCAACTTCAATAAATTTTCGCCTTTGAACTCAGTAATATAAATGCGAAAAAAATACCCCCATGAAAATAAAAAAAAAAATTTTTTTGGGGTTTTGAGGTTTTCAAGGTTTGCTCCTTTTTTGGGTCCAGGATATATAAAGTTAAAGCAACGTTTGACAAAATTCCCAAAGAGATTGGACTAGAAATGAAAAAAGTTTATAAAAGGCCCTAAAAAGAAATTGAAGAACCTTCCCTAAATAAAAAGGGGGAAAGGGGTTGAAATATTTTTCGGGAAAAATGGGGAAAGAAAAGCAATAAATCTTTTTGCTAGTTGAAAAAGGTAATATCAAGTATCACTCTTTTTATTTCCGATAAAAAATTGCCCAATCACCATGACTTTTACAAATTTTTTTTAAAACCAAAAAGTGTTTAAAACTAAAAAATTTTACCCTTGTGAAAAACAATTAAAAAAATATTTTTTATAATTTTTTTTTATTTTTCCTTTTTGATGATTTTTTTTTTTAAAAACCATGATTTTTTGGGGAAAAATTTTTTTAAAAAAATCTTTTTTAGTTTATGTTTGAGAAAATTTTTTTCCCTTGCCCCTTAACGTTTGTGTTTTTGCCCGAAAGTAAAGGACAAAACCTGGGGAAATAATCCTTTCCCAAAAATTAAAAAAATCTGTGCATTTTCCCACCCTCACCTTTTTTAAAATTAGAATTATAAATGGGATTTCTTTAAAAATAACCAAAAAAATTTTGAGAAATTTAACAATTGAAGGGTGCGGGGAAAAAAAACCCAAAGAGCCCAGTTTCTATTTTTTTCAGGAAAGGGACTTTTAAAAAAATTTTAAAGACTTGTATCTTTTATACTAATGCCAAGTTTTGGGGGAATAATTTTTTATCTATTCTTTGGGTTTGGTCAATCAGCCTGCCAATGAAATGTTAGCAATAAATTTTTTTGGTTTTTAATTTAAAATTTTTAAACCCGGACTCTTTTTTTTTACCCCGAATTTGTATTTTTTTTAAAATTTTAAGTTTGTAATAATTTTTTTTTACTAGGGACAAAATTAAAGAAAATATTGTTTTGTTTTAAAATCCTAAACTTTATTTAAAATTAGCCCTAATTAAAAATTCAACGGGGCATCATTTGTTAAATTTAAATCCTCTAAATCTGAAAAGTTTTTTTTTCAAGTCCTTTGAGCACTTCCCCCATAGTACAAGGGGAAACCCATCTAAAAAAGGGTTAAATAAATGCATTCTTTTACTGTTTTTCCGGGTTTTATCAAAAGGGAATTGGTAGCTTATTTAAAGAGCTTTAAAATAAAGAAAAAATTGTGGCTTATTGAAAATTGTTTTTTTACCTATTAAATAAATAAATTGTCGGGTTCATCAACTTAGGTTCTGGATTTTGGGGTTTTCAGTTCCCTGGATTGAGGGAAGGGAAGTTGGGGGTTTTAGAAGTTTTTGGGGACCCTTTCCCTCCTCTCAGAACTTAAGTAGATCCTTAAGTCCCTGTATTTCCCCATGGGAACCGTTTGATGGGTGCATAAATACAGCTTTTGGGTTCCCCTCTGATCAGTAGTGGGTTTTGGGTTTTTTCCCTTATTGTTTTGTCTGTTAAGGTCGATGACAAAAAGGGGGGCCCTTTTTTGTATTTTTCCCCTTTGGGACTTAAAGAAATGTGGTTTGTCCTGAGGCCTTCATTTGCCGAATAAACTTCGTTGCTTTTGGAAGTTTTTCTTGAAATTTGGGGGTGCCCGGAAGTCCCCCCAGTTTTGGGAACATAGTTTTTTCACATGTATAACCCAAAATGGTTGGTTTTGTTCTTTTTCCCGGTTTTATCCCCTCCAGCCATTGGTGTAATTCGAAATTAATTTTTTTTTTTTAATTTCGCCCTGTTTTTGTCGGCTCCAGGGAAAAGAATGACCTTAATTGAAAAACATCAAGTTATTTTAGGGAAAGGTTTGTTGTAAACCCCAATTTTAGTGCAGGTTGAAAAAATTTCTTGTTCGGCCTACTTGCAAAAATCACCAAAAATATATTCAATTCTTCTATTTCCCAAAATTAAAAATGTGTTTTAAAAATGATGCAGCATCAAATCACCCACCCATTTGGCCCCCTTTTCTTGCGACTTTTTGGGGCGTACGTATAAAATTAAAAACATACCCATCCCAAAACATGTAAAATTGAACACCCCAAAAAAGGATAACGGGTCATCAGCGCTGGTAATGTTGGGGAAACTGGAAGATTTTTCCCCTTAGTCAAAAGCAATGTTTTTTATTTTTTGTTTTTCTTGCTTGTTGTTTTGCC
The DNA here is from genome assembly GCA_039000515.1 of Timema cristinae. Classification (NCBI taxonomy): domain Eukaryota; kingdom Metazoa; phylum Arthropoda; class Insecta; order Phasmatodea; family Timematidae; genus Timema; species Timema cristinae. The sequence goes on along the minus strand of JBCFYV010000446.1, from coordinate 67,014 downwards.
AGTCTTTTATTTTTTAAAAAAAACAAAACTGCACTCAACAGATGAAGTTTCCTTTCAACTTCTTTTTTGTCAACTTTAGACTAATTTACACGTTTTTTTTTCATTAGCCTTTTTAAGTTTTTCTCCGGTTTTTACTTATTTTTGGGTTTTTCATTAGTCACACTGAAAAAATTTTTGTCTCTGTGCGAGGGTAGCCCAAAAGAAATTTTTTAATTTTTTTAACAAAAAATTTTACCTTTTATTTTTTATGAAAAATTTTTACCTGAGGGTTTTTTTCAAGAAAAAATTAAAAAAAAGCTTTTTTAAGTTATACTTCTTTGGCGGTTATGGAAAAAAATTTAAAGAGAGTGAAATTTTAAGTGCGGCGACACTGTAACACAAAAATAAGAGGTTGAAGCTAAACCCCTAAATTTGGGCTCGAAAAAAAAAAAAAAAAACCAACAAAATAGAAAAAGAACCCCCTGTTGTCGCGCATTTTTGGTACGGTCGTCGCCTTGATCACTTTTTTTCATTTTATATTAAATTTTTCCACAAAAGTTTATAGTTTCTACATTCCCCAACACGTGTTTTAGTTTAATTTAAAATGCGGGAATTTTTATATGTGCCCAATAAATTTTTATTCAGTAGTGATTTAAATTGAATATTTTGTTTAAAAATTAATTTTCCCCATTCATAAATATTTAGTGAAAAAATTGTGCTTATAAGGGCCTTTTTTAAAATGCTCCAAAATTTAATTGGGGGTTAAAAATATCCCTATTTTTTTTATTATTTATTGTTTTAAATTAAAATTTTATTATTTAAAATGATTAATATAAATAAATTTTTAAATTTTTATTGTTAAAAAAATTTATTATTGGTTATTTAAAAATTTACAAAATAAAGAAATAAAATTATTTAAGATGCCAAAAAAAGTATAAATTCTCGCGTGCGACATAAGTACACACACCAATTTTTTTTTTTACAAAATTTAAAATCCTTTCCCGTAAATTTTTTTTTTTTTTTAAAAAAACCCTTTTAGAAATTTTAGTGAAATTTTTAAGTTTTGAGGACTGTGAAAAAACCCCCAGACTTTATCAATATTCGAGGTGGGGAAGGGAAATTTCTTTTGTTCTGATGTTAGGATTAAAAAAACCTTTTAAAAAAACTGGAATCTCCCCTTTTGGTTTTTTTTTTCTTAGTCACCTTGAAAATTTGTAAGAGTAAAAAAAGCATTTAAACCCTGCTTCTTTATTTTTTTTGGGAGTTTTTTTTAAACCCAATTAAGGGAATTAAAAACCCGCTGGTAACAGTTTTGGGGTATCTTAACCCCTTTTCTTGGGCCCGTGTTTTTTGAATATCCCTTTAAATTAAAAAATTTTTTTTCCCTTCAATACCACTTTTTAAAAAAAATTTTTTATCTTTTTTGTTTACAATCTTTCAAAAAGTCTTTTTACGTAATATCTCTGAGATCCCTTTGTAGAAACCTGGGGTTTTTCCCATCCTTTTCGTTTTTTGTTGAACTTTATGAGTCACCCGGGGTGTTTTCGTCACTGTTTGGGAAACAGATCCTGGGGAAACCCCAAATTTTTTTGGGTTCCCCTCATATCAAAAAAAATTAAATTTAAAATAAAACGCAAAGTAAATTTAAAGAAAAAGTATTTAAAGTACCCTTTAAAAAAACACATAAAATTTATGCCAACACGAAAAAAATTTCAACACTGGGGGTACAATATTAAACACCAATTTTAATAAAAATTCACAAGCAAAGAATTTTAAAAACCAACCCCAAGGGAAAAACCACTTTACAATGTTACAGCTGTTTCACAACTCCACCTTTTATGGAATATGGGGGGAGTTAAAAAATGGCAGGGACTCTGATGGTTTTTCCCTGGTTCAAAAAATGACTGATAGTTTTTCTCCTGTTTGGGTTTATTTTGTTAAAAGAGCTGCTTGGGGTTTGGATACAGTTGGGACCAATATCTCAATTTTGAAAAATTTTTTGGGCTCTGGAAAGGGTTTTTTTCCCGTGCCTTCATTTGTGGTGGTTGTATTAAAAGTGTACCTCACAAAAGTTTTTCTCTTTTAAAACATTTATTTATTGTTTTTTTTGGAATAAATTTGGGGTGGACTTTGACCGTCTTTACTGAGGACTTTCCCCAAAAAAAGTGGGTCTAGGCCTCACCCATTCCCGAATTTACCCCTTTCATATGGGCTGAGTGGGGCCCTTTCCCCTTTTTTGCCTCTTTTAAACAGAAAATTTAAAACCCTGTGACGGATCAGGAAACCCTGATGCCAGCAGTATAAAATTTATTTTAAAAATTCCTTTGGGCCCACGAAGTTTTCCCGTAGAAAAAAGAGTCACCTTTAAAACAGAGCCTGGTTCCCCGAAAAGGCCAGGGAAATTGTACAAGATTGAACCCCGTTTGGCCCAGTTCTCAAAAAACCACCCTTTGAAAAAGAATTTTCTTTAGGATAAAAAAAACCCTTGTTTGGGGTTGATGTTTGGTCATTTTTTTACAAGAGGGGATACTGCAGGAGTATTTTAAGCCCCATTTTACGGGGAAATTTCTTTTAAATGTGTGTTAAAGTTTTTTTAAATAAAACCTTTAAAAAAATTTTGCAAAAAACCATAAATTTAAAATTTTCCCCAAAAAATGGCAATAAAAAACCCCCCCCTTCCCTCTTCCTCCCTTATTTTTTTTTAAAGGGGAAAAGCCAAACCCCCTTTTCAGTTTAACCCCAAAATTTCCCCCTATGTACCTATCTAAATTTTTAAAAAATTTGAAAGGGTTATCAATTTACAATTTGGATTTTTATTCTGATTTATTGAGTGAATCTTTTGCTTAAAAAATAGTTTTAGTATTTTTAAAAATTCTGTCCCCAAAATTTAAGGGGTAACTGTCATATGTTTGAACCCCTCAAAATTTTGCCATCACTACTTTTTTAGTAAGATATCACCCCATGGGTAAAAATTTAAAATTTAAATATATGATTGGTTTGTTTGGAAACAAATCCCCTGTAAAAATTAAATTTTAGTGGGGCTTGAAATTTATTTTCAAGTAGCTCTCCTTAAATTGTTCTCAAATGTTCCCACGTTTTTATTAACAGTCCCCCCTAGTTGAAAAAAAGTATTTTGGGTAGTAAGGGAAAATTTAAAAAAAAACCCTTCAAAAAATTCAAACGCCCTTTAGATAAACTCCCCTTTTAAAAGTATTTAAATTTTAAGGCCAGTCAAACGGGCCTTTCATTTGGGAAAATTTGGATGCCAATGAGCTCTCCCTACGCCCAAATTAAATTGGTTCATTTACCTGTGGTCTTTTTTCAGGATTTTTTGCTTCCCGAAGTCACCAAATCTATTTTGATGATATAAAATTAAATTTAGTATTTAAAATTTTTTAATATTCAACAAAGAAAATTTTATCATTATTTTTGTTTTTTGACCCCGGAAAAATTCCTCCCCCATGACCAAGGTAAAAAGAAAATTTGGGAAAAAATGTGACGGCATTTTTTTGGGAAAAAGGGGCGAAAAAAAACCCTTTTCGGGAAAAAAATTTTGGAACGTTCGATTTCTCAGAAAAAAGAGAAAACTGTCGATTCCATGTTGGTTGTGGCATGTGACAGGAAAACCTGGAAGGTAAAGGAAAAAATTTATTCCCCAAAAATTTGGGAGGACCCCCTCGTGAATAGAAATTTTGTCCCGAGGCAACAGGAAATTACCAATTCCCTCATTAACTCCTCTAATACATGAAATTTTTACCAGATGGTGTAGGCCCGCACCCATCCAGCCCAAAAAAAGGGTTTTAAAGCAAAGCCCAGCACAGGATGGATAGAAAATCACACCAAAAAAAACTTCCTGTTTTTGAAACCCCCCCCTTGCGTGGGGAAAGGGGGTAAAACTTTTTGGAAAAAACCCCCCCTTAGAAAAAAAACCCCGACGAATTCAAACCTCCAAACTCCCCCCCCAAACAGCGTTTAGCTAAAAAAGTAGCCCCCTTAGGGCCATGCAGTTTCTGGAAATAGGCAAAAAAAAATATGTTAACACTTGGTAGTAATTTAAATTTTTAAAAAATTCCCCTTTCTTTCCAAAAAATAGTTATGGGCCCTTGTGGATTTTTTACTGGAAAAAAGTCTTTCTTTTAAAAAAAATGGCCAAAAAATTTTTGTCCCCAAAAGGTGACAATTTTTAAAATGTACTTTAAAAAAAAGGTGATATGGAAAAGTTCAAAGTTAATATCAATGTTTTTTTCACTAAATTCAAAGTTTTTAAATTTTTTAACTTTTCTTTTTCCCGAAAATCAGATTTTTTAGGCAATTGGCAATTTCTTCCGCGTTTTCTGTAATCCTTTCCCTAGGTTTTGAAACCCCACCCTCAAATTTTGGGAAAGGGTTTGAAGAGTGAGGTTTTGAAATGCCCTTTTTTTTTTTAAAAAGGAACAAAATTTTAACTAATTTATTTGGTTTTAAAGATTTTTTATAAAGAGATACTGTGGGGGAAATTAAAAATTCATGACTAATTAAAATTAAATCATATTCTGATTTAAAGGGTGACCTTTAAGCTTTTTTTTTTTTTTTTTTTTTTTTTTTTAGATTGCAATATCTCAATTTTTTTCAGATTGCTCTTTTTGGGTTTCAATTATAAACCCCATTTCCGAATGTTGGGCCCTTTTTTTCGTTCTTTCATTACATTTTTCGCAATTTAACACCATTTTGTTTTCTTTTGCCCCTTTAAATTTTTTTAATTTTTAAAATCTTTTCGATGTGCTCTTTTTTTAATTTCATCAGCCCCTTTGTGCCAAATTTTATTTTTTATTTTTTTGTCTTTGAAAGAGCACCCTTTTTTTTTAAAAAAGGGCTAATTGGGTCTCTTATTTTTGTGATTAAACCCTTTTCAATTTCTACTTATTCTTATTATTGGGAAAAATTTAACCCAAATTTAATTTTTCCCCTTTAAATTTAAAAAATTTCCACTGGACCCTGAGAATCAAAAAACCCGGGCTTTTGGCATTTGTATGCCAAAAGCCTTTTAACCACTGAGCTTCTTGGAGTCGCCCATGCCCAGTTTTAAATTTTTTACTTTATTTTAAGGCAGAGTCTGTAATGGACATGCGGGAAATTGCCCGACATTGAGTGAAACAAATTTAAAATACCGCTATCGGATAACGCAGCCAACCCCGATTTGGGAGGACTTTATACTGCCAATTGTTTAATGAAACTTACAAATGTGCATATCTTTATGGATTAAAATATAGTTTAAACCCATTATTTTTGATAAGTTTTGGCTATAGTAGATCTAAATATCATACCTTTGATTGAAATTTTACACCTGGATTTGGCTTAGTCCCCCAAAGTTCTCTAACCAATGAGCTATCTTTGGGAAAAAACCCTGTTCCCAAAAATTTTTACTTAGATGCAAAAAAAAATATAATAGGTTTTTTTATATAAACCATTTAGTATGCTGCTAAAAAATACAATGGAAAAAAATAAAATGGCATAACACCCCAATGAGTGGAATTTTACTATTTTATTTGATAGTCCCGATTTTTAATTGAAAACCCCCCAAAATTTAAATGAATTTTCCACACATCCATCACAAACTCTGTTTAAAAAAATTTGGGGAAAAATTGACCCTGGCATTTGGGGCATCCCCCCCCCCGGATTAAACTCGGGAACATTAAAGGGGCCTTGGTGTCCCCAAAATTTTTTAGGGGTTTTAAATCCCCTGGCCGGGGTAATTTTACAATTTAAAGAATATGTTATTTAGATGTGGCTACTTTGGCCCCTGTACAATTTTTATTTTTTGTAATAAAAAAAGATTTTGGTTATAGGAAAATTTAAAAGAACATATTTTTAAATTTGCACTGGTTTTTAAAAAACCCCTTTTAAAAGGGTTTTGCACTTACGTAATTTTGAAAAGGGGAGGGTGAATTTTGAGATGAAATGGAGGCCCCGTTTTTTAAAGTGGTTTTCCCAACCCCGGTGGCGGCCCGGCATTCCCCCCATTCACAAGATGGGTTTTTCGAGGTGAAGGTGGGGTTTTGGGAAAAACAGATAAATCTGTGCCGGGACCCGGGGAATCGAACCCCGGGCCGCCGCATAGAAGTCTGACAACCCCAACCCCCCCCTTAGAACACCAGGTACCCCAATTTGAACATTAAAAAAAAATAAAAAAAAAAAAAAAAAACATATTAATACACACGTCAAATTTTTTAATGCTATTATAGCAAACTTCCCCAGGAAAAATTAGTAGTTTTAAACTTTAAAAAGGATGTTGTCCCCTTTTTGTGATGCCAATTTGATTGGGGAAAGGGTTTTAAATTTTTAATGCGTTTATTGCGACCCCTGATACCTCCCCATAAAAAAAAATTTAAAAAAAAATGTTATGTGTTGATCCCCCAAAAAATACTCATTTGAAATTTTAAACTGGAAAGAGCTCCCTCTTCCCAAACCCCAGGCGTGCGGCGGGGCACAAAAAAATGACAAAAATTTCTGTATGATGTCTTTTAAAAGGTGGGTTCTCTTTTTTAAAAAAAAGGGCCCGGCAAGTTTAGCGGTTCTCATTATTTGTTTTTATGTATGTATTCTATGTTTTTTTTTCACAATTTTTAAAATGTTTAAAAAGCGAGATTAATATTTAATTTAAGGGTTTTTGGTATATATTTAGTTTAATTTTTGGTTAAAAGGATTTATAGATTTATTTATAAAAATTTTTTTTATAATTTTATTCTTTTTAACCCAAAAATACCAATAGGGTTTTTTTAAATTTTTTCCCTGTGCTTTAATTTAAAGTGTACTAAGTTTTTTTGTGTAAATTTTTAAATGTTAACTGTTTATTTATGTTTAAAAAATTTGGGTTTTTCCTTAATTTTTTTTTGTTATTGTTTTATTCCCTAAATGGTTTTTGGTTTTGAAAATGTTTTGTTCAAAGTTGGGTCAAACCCGTTTTAATAAAAAAATTTTTGGGTTTTTTTTTTAGGGTGTTTAAAAAATTTTTTTTTTTCTCTGTTAGCATAAAAAAATGTAATAAATTAATGGGAAAAAAAAATTAAAAAAGTGTGGATGTGGTAGGAAATGCCAAAAAAAAATACAGAAATTAGTAAAACTTGTAAACAAAAATTTCTAAGCTAGCACAGGGTCTGCGATGGGATGGTACGAAAGGGGCCCCGTAGCCAGTCGATTGTCAGCATGGTTTGGGCCCCTATCTAGCATCTTTTTTTTGAAGGTATTTAGGTGAGCCTTTTAAAATAAACTGCCGTAATCAAGTTTTGTTTCCCCCAAAGACCTAATAGAGGTGCCCTTAAGGGTTTCCCCATTGCCCCCCCCAAGAGAAAAACTAACCACTTTAAGCAATTCAAAGTTTTGGGCAAAAATCTCGTTCCGGTATTTTTATGTGGGAGATCCAAGTTATTTTTTAAAAACAAAAAAAAGTAAAAAGAACCCTTTCAGTTTTGAGGGAAAAGGGTTTAAAAAAATGTTATTCTTTTAAAATGTTTGGGGCTGACTGTATTTCCCCCCAATCCCGTGGAAAATGGAAGTCGTGGCTTGGTGCAGAGAAGCGAAAAACCATTTCACGATGCCACAAAACCCCAGACTGTTGGGCCCCTAGTTGGAAAATTTCCCTTTTAGCTCTGTGGGGGACTTGAGAAAATGCAATAATTTTCGTAGTCATTCCAAAAGGGGATTTATCAAAACAGATAAAGCGGCCCAAAAGCGGTCACAATGCAATTTATCGCAATAGCTAAAAAAATTCAAAATCAAAATACTACCCCCGGGGGAAACCCCCTTTTTCCCGAAAAAAAAAATCATGGTTTAAAGGGTTTTTTTTAAACCCCTTTCCTAAAAAGTGTCTATTTTGACATATTAAATTTTCTATAAAAAAAGGGGTTCCCGGTAACCCCTAAAATTTTAAAAAGGGCTTTAAAATTTCCCACCGCCAAGTGGTGTAAAACACCTTTCCAAATCCCAAGGCCCCCTTTAAGATGGGGCTGTTTTTGGAGGAGACATCCCCGGAAAATGCTATTCAGGCAGAACGATGATCCACGGTGTATTGGGTTTTCCCGGTTTGGGAAAACCACATTGAATATTAGATAGCAATTGCGGGGGTTCTTTAAAAACCATATTAAAATTTATTTTAATTATTTTTTTCCCAATATTTTTCATTTCACCGAGTTAAAACTATCTGTTTATAAATAAATTGGCTCTAAAATTTTTCCCCTTTCCCCTTTTATATAAATTTGGGGTAACGGTTTTTCTTGCTCCAAAAGTGTGGGAATGGTTTTGATTTTCCCCCAAAAAACTATTGTAGAGGTCCCCGTTGGGGAGGGGGTAAATGAGGGAAAAATTCTTAAAAATATGGGGTTTTGAACCAGGGGTGTGTGCCCCCCTTTGGGACAAGGGGAAAAGGTCAGTTATCTATGGAAAAGGGGGGTTATAATCCTCCCCAGACTCCCCCCCAAAACTCAAAGGGGATGGCCGGCCCCAACATTTAGCCCCCTCCCTTAACGACCTCCACAGGGGAGGAGACAAAGTAAAACCCCTTAGAAACCCAAAGGGCAAAATATTTACTAGTGGGGAAATTTTTGCCTTTACTTAAAATTTTCCCAAAAAATTGTCCCAAACCCCGTGGTAGTTGAAAATTATAAAGGGGAGAAAAAAATGTTTTTCCAAGATTTTATTCTTTCTTTTTTCGAATGACCCCGAAAGAATTTGAGCAGTAGAATCCCGGGAAAAAATTCCCAGAAATTTTCAAAGTAGGGGCGTCGTGAAAGAGATTTAAAGGCCCCCTTAACGGTCTTTAAAAGCCCAAACCGACTCGTTCCACCAAGGGGAATGGGAGACCCGGGGGGCGAAATTTTGGGGTTTGGAAAATCCCCCGCCCCAAAGTTGACCGTTTAAAGTAAAAAGCCCAAAAAATTTTAAAATTTCCATTAAGGAGAATTTGCCCCTCGTTTTAAAAATGGCGAGCTGCGGAAATTTTTCCAAGGGCAGCACATTTGTTTTCCCAAATGGGGTTGTGGGTTTTTACTTGGAGGATCTTTTAAGGGGTTTAAAACAAAAAGGGGGAAAAGATCGCTACCACATAGGTCCAAGTGAAACCCCCAAAGGAAAATTTTAGCGCAACCCGGGGATACATTTAAAATTAGGTCAAAAGGCAGAGGGTACACTTTAAAGGTGAAGAAATGTGTCCCGAATTTTCCCTTCTTCATTAACACCCAGGTTTCCCCAGAAAAGAAATTTCCTCAACCCCTCCCCCCCACAGGTGTCTGTGAAATTAATCCCCAAAATCCAGATTATGCCCCAAGGCATCTGTGAAATTAAAGATCCCCAAAACCAGATTTTGCCCTGTTAAAACCCAAAAATAATTTAGGGGGTGGTAAGTGGGAACTATTATTATTATTATTATTTTATTAAATTTTTTTTTATTTTTTAGGGTTTAAAGGCAATTTGACACTTTTTGGTCATAAGGGCCTTGAAGAAAATTGAAAACATAGAAAAAATTTCCCCCTACGGGAGACCGTTAAATTTACCTGCAGGATATTGAGGTGAATACAAATATACAAAACAATAAAAAGAAATAAAAAAAAAATTTTTTAGTTATCAATTTTTGAAAAAATATCCATCTGGACACTAATAGGAGTGCTCAAAAGGGGTCCTTAAGGGAAAAAATTGGGTTTTTGAAAACAAAAAAAAAAACCCCCGGGGTATCAAATAAAAATAAAAACAAACATATTTTAAAAATTTACCACCCTTTTTAAAAGGGCCCAAAACAAACATGTCAAAGGTACTAAAATTGTTTTAAAAAAACAAAACAAACCCAAAAAAAAAGTATTTTAAAAAAGTTAAAAAGGTCTCAATTTAGATAATATCCAAAGATTGTGGGTTTTTATGGGAAAAGTTAACTCAAAAAAAAAAAACACAAAAAAAGAAAAAAATTCCCGACTGGCGTTAAAATTGAAAATAATCCCCCCCCAAATAAGGAATAAAAATAAAAGTGTTTTTTATTCATTTTACCATTTAATTTAAAAAGGGAATTTAACCCTTTACAAAAATACAAATTTAAAAAGCCTCTTTAGGAAAAAAGGGAGTTTTCTAAAAAATAATTTTTTTAGCCATAAATCAAAATTATGTTTACATAAATTAAAAAATTATTATTAAGAAAAATGAATTTCCAGCCCCACATTTTATTAAAAAGTATTATTTTTTATTAAACACCCCGGGGCTTATACCCCTTTTGGGGTTTATACGCACTTATGCTTAAATGTGTTAAAGGTAGGGGGGATTGTGGGAAAAGAAATTTAAAGGACCTACAAATTTAGCGTGGGAATCCGAACCCCCGGTGGCGGCCTGGCAATTTCCCCCAAAATTCACAAGATTTCCCTTTTCCCGAGGTGTAGGAAGGGGTTTTGGGAAAACGATAAATCCCGTGCCGGGAAAACCCAGGATTGAACCCCCGGCCCCCAGCACAGAAGTCTGAACCCTTTTCCCTAGACCCAAAAGGGCACCTATTTACAGAAAATCAACCAAATTTTGTTACAAAAATTTTTTATGTGGGGATCTATGTTTAAAATTTTTTTTGTAATGGTAATGGAAAAAAAAATGTTATAATAAAGGAAATCGATATAAAAATAAAAAATGGATAAAAGTAATTCCTTTTTATTTTTGAAATTTGAAAAACATGTAACATCGAATTTTTTATTATTTTTTTAAGATCTTTTATGTTTTTTCTACTAAATAGAATTTTGTGTTTTTGTTTTTGGTTTTTAAAAAGAAAAAATTGTTTATTATATGGGAGAAAAAAAATATGTTTTAAGCAAAAAAATAATCCAAAAAATTTAAAATATCCTTCCCAAAAATATCAAAAGTTAAACATTTATCAGCAAAGGGTTCTTAGGCCTTAGGTCTAACTTTTGCATCCCAAAAAAAACCCAATGTTTTTAAACTTAAAAGGGACACTCTAAATTCAACACTTTCTTTGTTCATCAAAGAGGAATTGTTTACGTAATTTTAAAGAAAAAAAGATAATATCATTGTTAAAAAAAAATTTTGGAACTATAATTAATCGTGAATGTTTTTTCAACCTTAAAATTTTTCATAGTCAAAAATTTTAAAGGGATTTTTCTAAGTTAACTAATTTTGCCTTTTTTTGAAATTATGAAGACGTTTTGAGGAAAAAAACCCGAAGGTGATTTGGGGCCTATTAGGGTGGTTTGTTTAGGTATTTTTCTGATTTTAACTTGTAGGGAAAATAAACCCAAATTTCTCTCGTTCCTCATTTCGCCGGGAAAAAGTCCCTTTTTAGCGTCCTTTGGGCGGGTTAATGTGGGGAAGAGAAAAGAGGGGGTTTGTGGTGGTTGTTGGGTTTGGGAAGGAAAGTGAAAAGAGAGTGAGGTTTGAAAAGGGGGGCCCGGGGAAAGGGGGGTGTTGGTGAAAAGGGCTTAGGGGGAAGAGGGGGGAATTTGGGGGTGGGGGGGAAAGAAAGAGGTGGGGGTGTTGGGTGAAGGGCTTAGGGAGGAAGAGGGGAAATTTGGGGGTGGGGGAAAGAAAAAGATGGGGGTTTGGGGGACACAGGGGATGTGAAAAGGCTGATTTAGGCTTTAGGAATTTGGTTTGTGGGTTTAAAGGCAGGGAGGTGGTGGAGGCATTGCTTTTGTTGGGGGAATTTGCAAAAAAAAAGGTTTTGTATAAAAAAAATTTTCCCAAGGGATAATAGCTAAATCTCAGGTTTAAAAGGGAAGGAAATTTTATAAAATTTTTAAGTTTCTAAAAAAAGCTTTCATTGTATGATTTTCAAGTCATGTTTTAAAAATTTCAGCTGCTACTTTTGTTAAAATCAAAAAATAAAAATAAAAGGGTAAACAAAATCTCTTATCATTTTTTTATTTCAAGAAAAAAAGTTTTAAGGCATGTTTTCTGCCCAAATCCTTTTTTCTAGAAAACCTATTTAAAATTTGGCCCCCCCGCGGGGCGGGGTTTAATTGGGCCCCCAAAATAACCCCTGCTTGCCGGGAAAAAGGCCCCAAAAGGGGAAAGGTTCTGTGAAAGGGCGTACCTCGTGTGGGACAAACCATCTATATCTTTAATTTTTACATCCCTTTTTTTTCTTCCTTCACTTTCCACCCTTTTTTTAAAATCTTCCCCCCTTTGCCCTTTATTAATCCTTTTCCTTTTTTCCCTTTCCCTTTCCCCCCCCGTTTTATCCTGCACCCGAAAGGGTTTGGCCCTTTTCCGGGTTTTGGGGCCTTGGTAAAAAACCCGGCCCCCTTCTCTGTTTATTATTGGATACCACTGCCTTTAGCTCCCAAAAAGAAAAGTGCGCCCGGGTTTCAATACCCTTTGTAGAAGGGCCTTAGGGGGTGACCCAAAAATCCGGGGTACCCTTAAGGTGGGGGTTTCTTTTTTGCACTTTTTTAGTTTTTTTTTTTTAGGTTTAAAATTGTTGTGTTTAATTAATTCCCTAAAATTTTTTTAATTTTTTTTTTGACCCGGAATTTAAAGATGTTAAAATTTAAGTTTTTAAGAGTTAATTCCTTGTTAGTGGAAAAATTTAAATAACTTTAAACAACCAATAAAAAATTTGGGGCAAAATAACCCCAAAAATGAAAAAGGGGATACTTTGCACCACTCTGGTATTTTACCTTTTAAAAAAAATAGGAAAAGAAGGCCTTTTGAAGCAATGTTAGACATTCATTAAATATAACCCTTTTTACCGAAACTCTCTTGGGAAAAAATTTTTCATGTGCTTACTACACAATATAAAAAAAAATAGGGTTTTTAATTTAATTTTTAACTTAAATTAAAGGGTAAAAAAATCAACACTATATAAAAAAACAGTAAAATTTTCTTTATCAAGTCTGTGACTGCAAAACAAAATTCAAGATATTAAAAAACAAATGTATCACCTACAAAAATTCCAAAATTTAAAATTTAAAATTAAAACATTTTTAAAAAAAAATTAAAAAAATTTACTCTTCGTTAAAAAGGTTTTTTGATTTGCAAATTTAAGTTAAACATTTCAAAACCAAATTTTTCAAGTTTCTGGGGCACTGGAAACATCCCCCTTTTATTTTTTTGGTTTTGGGGAATATTCCCCCAAAAATCCATCAGCTGGTTTGGAGAGTTTCTGGTGGGGAAAATTTGGGCCCCCTTCCAAGACTTAAAAAGATCTTTGGGAATTTCGGGGGAAAATTTTCTGCGGGGATTTTAAAAGCCTTTAATTTCCCCGGGAAAAGTTCCTTCATATGTGAAAAAAAAACAAATTTTCCTTTCTTTTTTTGGGCAGGCCCGCCACCCCCTTTTTTTTTTGGGTTTTCGCCCCCTTCTTCCCTTTTTTGGCCAAATTTGGGGCTTCGAAGTCCCCCCTTTGGGCCCCTTTTTGTGTCTTGAAGGGCCAAACTTCAATTTCTGACCCCGATCAAAAAGGAAATAGTTGGGGCTCCCTTTTTTTTTGTTTTTTAATTTTTTTTTAACTTCCCCTTCATTTTAATTCCCATTATTATTGGATGAGTTTTCCCCGCATTGGGCCCAAATTTTTTGATTTGTTATCCCATTATTTGTGGTTGGCTGGGCCTGCTTTTATTATTGTGAACATAAATTTCATGGGCGATATCTTTTTCCCGCCTTAAAATTGTTCTTCTTCTCCTTTGTTTTACTATTCCCCAAAAATATCAATTTTTTGTATTCAAAAATTCTTTTTAAAATGTTTTCGATGGGAAATTTTTTTTCAAAATTTCCCGTCCAGGTAGCCGTTCTAGAAGAAAAACTTACTTCACAAGGAAAAAAATTCCACATTTTCTGAACCCCGAATTTAAAATTATTAGCTGCTTGTAGGAAATCCCAAACCATGAGGTTTTTTTGAAAAATCTTGGAAAGTTTGGGGTTTTTTTCTGCAAGACCCGAAACTCGCAGCCAGCCTTAAAATTTCCCTTTTAAGAGCCCCCAAAATTTTTCTTCCATGGCCCGCTTTCATTGGGCGGGGAAAAAATGCCACATTAAACCCCTGAGCAGTGGGTTTCTGGTTTGGAGGCAACAAACAAATTTTTGGGCGTTTTCTTGCACTTTTTTTAAAAAAAAAATTTTCGGTTTATGTGAAGACAAATTGTCCCTTTAATTTTAAAACCCCTTTTTCCCCCTTTGATATTTTTTTAAACTTGGAAAACATCAGGGACCCTTTGGGAACCGTCTTGGGGGAAATTTCCCATGGTTTAAAAACCCAAACCCGAAAAATTTAATTTTTGTATCTTTTAAACCCAGCTTGGGGCCCCCTTCACTCCCAAATTTGACCAAAATGTTTTGAGTTTGGAAAAAAATTTTGTTTTGGAAGGGGAAAAAAGTTCACCCGTTTTTCCCGAAACCCCCCTATCATTTAGAAATGCTTGCCTTTGAAGCGTTTCGAAAATTTTCCCGGAAAACTTTTACTCCTCTTTTAGTTAAAACCTTTTTTGGGTTTAGGGTCATCTGTCGATTGTTTTTCGTTGTTCCAGATTTTTTTCAAAGGGGCCACCCCTACAAAGTTTCCTTTAAATTTCCCCATTTCTCCTTAAAAGGTTTTCTTCATTAATTGCTTTCCTCTTTTTTTTATGTTGGCAGCAAACCCAACGGACTTTTGAGTTTTGCTTTAAAAAAAACCCCCCAGTTTTCCCAATTTTTTCCCCGGAAAAATTTTTTTTTAAATCTATTTATTTCCCCCCCGATTTTTCCTTTTGAAGGCAATTTAATGAAAAAATCTTTAAATCAAATTATCTACCGGAAAACCCCCAAAAAAACCCCAATTTGTAAAAAAACACATTGTGCAAAATAGTTTCCCCCTCTTTAGTGAAAATTGGTTGCTGTCCCGGTTTTCCCCCCGTGTGATCGTTTAAATTTTTTACATAAGTGTTCGTCTGGGGGAAAATTAAGTGTTTCTCGGCTTTGGTTTTTGGACAATTTGTTCTATTTCCGGGAAAGGCCTCCAAACATTCCCGGTTTGTTTCTCTGACGTTTTTAGTCCCCCATAAACGTCTTTTTTTCCCCGGGGTGGGGCCCTTTTTATGTTCTCGGCTATTTTTTTTTAAAAAAACATAAAAATATTAGTTTTGTAGGGTTCTAAAGGGTGAACAGGACTATGTTTTATTTGGTTTGGAGGCATAAAGATTTTTTGTGGGGGTAGTATGGGCAGGAAAAGAAAGTTTTTTGATTTTTAAAAAGTAGTATTGGTATGTAAATTTTTTGGGTTTTGGTACCACAGCTAATAGTGTAAAGGTATTACTGCTAATTTGTTGTCTTTTTTGTTGTGATGAAAACCTAAAAATTTTTGGTTAAATGGTTGTAGATTTGAGTGGTTTTTTTTTTATAATAAGTTCCGGTATGGAAATTTTTGTTTTAAATTTTTATGATTAAAAATTTTTTGTTTATAAAAAAGGCACATGGGAAAGAAAATAAATATGGGGGAAAATTTGCACCCCTGGTGCAAAATATCCCCAAAATTGACTTCAAAAATGTACTGGTATTTTTTTTTTCGCTTTTAAAATATTGGAAACATTTTAATTTGGGTACATAAAAACTTAAAGAAATAGTTGGGGTTTGGTTAAAAAAGGCAAATAATAAAATGTTTAAATTACCCTTTTTTCAGTTTTAAATGCAGCTTTTTGCAAAGAAAGTCCCGGATCACTTAAAATTTCAGCTTTTTTTAAAAGTTTCTGAAAATGGTGCCCCACCCTTGGAAAACAACAAAGGGCCAAGAAAAAATTTCCCTACATTAAAATGTGTAAATTTAAATGCCCCTTTTGAAATTCTTAAAAACTAAACTTACATTAAAATTTAAATTGTTTTTGGCCCCTAGGGGACTCTTAAATACTTTTTTTGTATTGGGGCAAAAATTACCCTTTAGGTGCAAAGTAAAAACCCCAAACCAAAGGTAAACCAAATTTTGGGAAAAAAACGGTTGGTTTCATTTAGGGCCCCCGGAAAATAAAATTGGCACTTTTTACACCCACTTGCTGCGACCCCTCTCTCTCGGCGAAAGCTCTATGCGAAGGTTTTTCATTTTCTTTTTGTGTTTTTAGAGCCTCTCGTCCCGGGGCAGTTAACGGGCCTATGTGGTAGTTACAACTTGGAAACACCCCGGGTCTAAGATAAAAGTTAACCCGTGTAGGTTTTTCCCAAATACCCGGCATGGCCCAATAACTTTGTCACCCCTGGCATGTACTGCCAAACCCCCGCTGGGGAAAAACTCACTGCCCGGGCCCCCCCAAAAAGGGCCCTAATATTTTATAAGAGGCGGGGGGAAAAAAGGGGAAGGGCCGTCAGCCTGTCACTGCGGAAAACCCCCGGGGAAAAAGGTAGGCCCCAGCCCCCGCTTCTGGTGATGTCTCGAGACGATGCCAATTGGGGAAACCTTAAGGCGTCAAACCCCTTTATCCTCGAAAGGCCGATAAATGGTTTCCCGCAAATCTACGTCTCTCTTTAAAGGGAAAAAAACCCTGTTGGCACTATTTTTTAAAACAGGCTGTTAAAAAGAGTTTCCCCGTCCCCTAACAAACATGGATATTACTGAAATACCCTCTCGGGAAAACGGTTCAAAAAACGGTTTTTAAAAGGGCGAACCTTTACGGGTTCCTCAATGTTTTCAAGGGAATTTCCCCTTGGTTTTTGACCTCGAAATGCGTGGCATTTAGGAGATCTGTAGGAGCTTTCCCCCCCCGCATGTACCGAAATGTAAAACCCCTATTTGTCAAAAAAAAAAGAATGGACAAGAAAAGAAGACGGATACGTATATCCTAAAAATTTCGACTCTACCCTTCCCAAGGAGGGGCCCAGCGGGTTCCACGTGTAGGGTCCCGGCCCTATGTCCCTAAAACCCCCGGCGCTGTTTTTTCCAAATGCCCGGGAAATTTTGGGGCCAAAGAAGCTGCGGTGCCTTTGGGAAACCAACCTTTTAGATTTTGGGCAGGAAAAATCACGATAACACCTTTCGAGGTTTCCCAAAAAACTGGGGTCAACTGGGAAGGGTCCCCCATTCCCCCTGGGTTTGGGCCCGGCCAAAATGGGAAAGGTTTGAAAAAAAAGTCCCGGAGATACCCAAACTGAGAAAAAAGATCTCATTTTTCCCAAAGGGACGCAAGGAAAAAGTATTTAAGTCAAGCTTCCCGGGATTTAAACTTCATATAGCCCGGTTGTCATGTAAAAATTTTAAACTGTCCCAAAATGCCAAATTTCGCAAATTAAAACTTGCTAAAAGGGGGCCCAAAGCGACCAAATGCCATTGGTCTCTTCTCGAGGGAAAATTTGTTTTTCCCGCGCCCTAAATTTTTTAAAAAAGGGGCCCAAAAAGCCAAAAAAGGTCGTCTCCCCCAACCCATACCACCCCAAAGGGGACCCCCCTCGAGGAAAATCCCCCCCAGCCCACCCGGGGCCCCCCCGAGCCCATGGGGAAATTTCCCCCGAGCCCCCTTTGGGTTTCTAAAACAAGGGCGGCCGTTGTTTTAGCCTCTCCACCCACTCCCGTGTACCGGAAAGGGGGAGACGAGTTGCGGAAAAGGGGGAGGCCGGCCCCTTTTAATAAGTCCAAGGTGCCCTTGAAAAAGGGCCCCGCGAGTGACCGCCCCCCAAAAATAAATATTAAAAAACGCGTTTCGGCCCTTTAAAAAAAGCGGGTTTTTTTGGGAAAAGGGTCCGAAAAAAACCCCGGGCTCTCCCAAAATAAAACGAAAAAACCCTTCCCGAGGGGAGGGCCGGTGAGGGCTGGGGAAAGGCCAAAAAGGGGTAAAAAAAAGGGCCCCCAAAAAATTTTTATTATTAAAGGATAAATGAAAATGGAAATTTCGAGGTAAAATAAAAAATTTTTATTAATTAAGTATGACCCCTATTTCAAAGGAAATTTAAGGGGGTTTTTATGTGTTTTTGGGGGAAAATTTAAAAAAACAAATTTTCCCTTCCCTGGGATCCTTCCCTCTTTGTTTGCAGGAGAAACCCCCCCTTTGCCCCAAAAAGACAACCCCATGCCTTTTGTGGGAACGATGTGTATCTACCCACAAGCCTTTTTTGATCGGGGCCTAGGCTTTGGTTTTGGCTATTAATTCGCACCCCAAAACAATATTATACACCAAATAATTTTAAAATCGTTTTGATCTCCAAATATTGCTGTCAGGGTCTCCCCCCCTTTGGAAAAGTAACAATATGCTTGCATTTTCCCCCACCCGGGGGGCGTGTCCTAAAAGGGGCTTAAAAGGGGCCCCTTTTAACCCTTCCCGCCCCCCTATATTTTTTGGGGATTTTAAAGGCTAACTGGTGTGGGGGGTTTAATTTTTTCAGACGCCCCTTGGGGGATGGTAGAGGTAAATTTTGTTTTGGGGGAAATGGTGTTAAAAGAAACCGGGACCCCGACAACTTCTCCACCTTTAATGGTGTATTTCCCCTGCCCTCAACCCCAAAACCCTTTTGTGGTTTCCCGGAAAAGTGCTCACTTCCCTTTTGGGGGTCCAAACGGACCCCATGTGGCAGTTTAAACATTAAACCTTTTCTGCTCTCAAACTTGAAGACCTCCCCGTACAGTTCGGATACCCCAATGGGTGCTAAAACGTGCCCGACTGGGGTTGATTTCCCCGAGCTCGGCCCTATTTAGGAAAACCCGGGCATCCTGAACGTCGATGGTAGGCCCGGGCATTTTACTTCGACGGTCAAACGCGGCCCGGGGAGGGCTTCCATCCCTAAATCCCCCCAAAAACCGCGCCCAAAACCTTTTCCCGTTCCCTGGTGGAACGAGGAGGTCCCCCTGGCTATTTTGACCGTCGAAGGGCCTGTCTATTCCCTCGGAGCCCCACTAAAGAAAAAATTGGAGGGCATTCCTAATTCTACGACTCGAGCTCGCCCTGGTTTTTCGAGAAAGCAGAAGAGTTTCTTGGAGACAGTTTTTTCAACCCCCTTAACCCCAATTTTTCCTCTCCCCAAAAATTAAAGTTTGGGACCCCAAAATTTTTGTAAATTAAATAGTAGCCCCAAAAAATTTAATTAATAGTGTTCCCGCCCCCCATGTTAAAGGTTCGCTTGTCTCCCCCCTGTGGAGGTCTTTAATATATTGGGGGTCGATGGTTTGCCGTATTTTTAAACACGCCCAGCTAAATTAACGAGTTCGCGGTGCTTAAACGCGCATCGAAACGCCCCCCCTTACTAATTTATTTTTTTGGGGAAAGTCGGGGGGAGGGTTTTAAAATCTTCCCCTTTTCTAAAAAGGGGAAATTACCTATTTCCTGTCCCAGGGGGCAATAAAACTTTTGGGCCCTGAAAGAATCCCCTTAGAAAAAAGTTGCGCCCAAAAATGTCCCCTGCCGGACGGGCCCTTCCCCTTAGACCTCTAAAAATTGTGTTTGGGAATCTCGTTTAATTCCCAAAAAACCCGTGGAAAGGGGAAAGCAACCGTTATCCAAAAAATATAAAAGTGGCAAGGATAAATTAGAGCCCAAATAGTTTTTAGGAACCGGGTGCCTTAACTAGCTGTGGGATGCAAAATTTTTAGAAAAAAAGGGTTTAAAAAAACGCTTATTGGTGTTTTGAATCCCGCAAACTGCTATCCAAAATTTAAATTTTGGTTTTTTGCCGTAAAAGATCAACGGTTGATCATCTCCCTCCCTCTTGAAAACGTGTTCCCTGACAAAACCCCTTTTCCAAAACAGGGAACTTTTGGCGGTTTTTTTTGATTTGGAGAAGGGGGTTTCGACACCCTGGCGTTACGGAATCTTAAAAAAACCTTTTTAAAATTGGGGGTTCCCGGGGGGGGCCTCCCATTTTTTTTGCTAATTTTAAAGTAAGAAAAGGGGCACTTCGGGTTTAAAGGTTTAAAAAACACCCTATCCGATGATTTTTATTCAAAAAAAAAATGGGGTCCCCCCAGTGCCCGTCCTTTGAGCTGCCCCGTTGTTCGTATTGCCCATAAATTTCGCTTGTAGACAACGTTTGGGTTAAACCCGTTCGTTTATGCCTTTTTGTGGGGAAGACTAAAGCCCCAAATTTTTGCAGTTCATCAAAGTCTCCAAGGGCTGAACGGGCAGATACAACTCCCCCGGGAAAAAATCTATTGGTTGTGGGCATTCGTAATGGCTTTTTTGTTTTTCTGCGGCCAAGACGGGCTTTTGCCACTTCCATAGAATTTCCCGGGGAAAACGCCGCCCCCAAAATTTTTAATGAACAACTGTTTTAAAAACCCGTTCCGGACCCTAAGGTTCCCGGGCTTTTTTTCGATTTTTAAAAATAACTTGGGGTTTCCCCCCCATTTAAAGACCTGAATTTCAGGGGGTGTTAAAACTTTGAATTTTCTTAAAGGTTTTGAAGTGGTCGCTCTTTGGGGTTTTTGTAGGGAAACCTTGAAAGGTTCTAAGAGCCTTGGTGAGTCAAAAAATTGTTACGGAGTTTTGTGTTGGTTCCCTTTGAAACCCCCGGGTTGGTTTTAAAAATGCCCCATAGCGCCCCCAGGGTTGGCATTTTGAATTGGGGTACTGGTGCTTTTAGTACCCAAATCCAGTCGTCAGCATTTTGTGCCGAAAGCCGGTGAAACCCCCCCTTTTTCCCCCCCCGGGTTTACCCCCTGGCAAACTTTCGTCCCCGAAAATGCATGAAAGCCAAAAAATGTTGCTTCGCCCCGTGTTTTAAACCCCCAACCGTGTCTTGTATGAAAAAATAAAAAGGGGTAGTACAAGGCCGGTTTGGGGTCCCGGATGCTTAAAGGTTTTTTGGACCCCGTGAGGGGGTTTGTTCCCGCCAAAGGGTATCCCCCAAAAACCCGGGGAGGTTTTTTCCCTGGAAGATAAAAGCCCTCCGAAATGAAATTTTTATCTTTCCCCAAATTCCCTAAGCGCCCCCCCAAAATTTATATATGAGAGGAAACCCCTTTTAAAAGGTTCCTCTCCCCCTGCTTTCACGGATTTTAGCGCATCCCAAATTGTGGCTCTAAATTGGGGGCCCGGGGATGTGCCTTTTTGGGTTGGGGGAAGGATCCCCAATTTTAAATTTGGTTTTAACCCAAAGAAACCAGTGTTTTTTAGTCTGAATTGTATGCCTTTTTTTTAAAAAAATTTTGTTTTTTGTTTTACCGAAGTTAAATCCCCGTTCTGTCCTCACTGCACGGGGTTCCAGGTGCTTGTTGGCATTGTCCCTCTCTACTCCTGGAATCCCCCCGTGAGATGATACATGAGCAAATTTTTAAAATTGATTCCCTAGCAACCCCGGGTCGCCCCTTTTTCCCGAATTCCTGGTCCGCTGGTCTTCCAGGAAAAAGAACTGGGGGACCAGGCCCGCCAAGGAAGGGGCCCCCTTTCCCCCGGAGGCGGTCTGGGTGTAAAGTTTTTAGATCTAAAGGGTTTTTTGTTTTTGGCGTGGGGTCCCTTTCGCAACCCCGGCCAAGAGCAGGGGGTCTTGACCCCCTGCTCAGAAAAAAGCTGCGGTCCATCAGGGACGGGTTTTTGTCGCGATGGCCCTCTTCATACGGGAAAATTAGAAGAGAGGAGGCATCGTGACAGACTCCGCGTGGGATTTCTTTTATGGACCCATAGTTTTTTACTGAGAGGGGGATCCACCCAGTGTGTGAGTTCTGTGATACTCCCCCTTTGGTACATCACAATTTTTGGTTTGGGGTGTCGCAAACTGCCCCCTATCCGTCTTTTGGGTTTGATTTTAAAGGTGGGTTACGTTTTTTATTACGCATAGTGCGGTTTGGGGTTAAATTTTTTTACTCCGTTTTATCGCCAGGCGGATCTTTTTTAATTTCAATTTTAGCACCTTTTTATTAAAAGGGGGCTTTTTTTGGATTTATTTCATAAATTTAGACTTTTTAAAAAAGTTTTTTTACAAAATTTTAAAACTTGTTTTGTTTTTTAAAAGTATTATCATTTTAAAAATGTTGTGTCATTTTAACGTGTTTTTTTTAATATGTTTGTTTTGTCTTTTTATTTTGGAGTGATTTCATTGTGGTTTTTTTTAGCAGGTGTTTTACTTTAATTTTTAAACAAGAGCCCATTTGAGGCCCCTCCCTTTTGGGGGGTCTCCCATGGTGGGTTGTTTTATCTCTTTTTCCCCCCAAAGGGATTTTTATTATGTTTTCTCAATATTTCAAGGCCCTTAATGACCCCGATGTGTCGATGGGCCTTTTTAAAAAATAATTTAAATAATTTAAAAATAATAATATAAAAATATTAAATTAGGGTTTTATTGCACATAGTCATCAAAATAGCTTTTAATTATAATCTCTTTTTTTTTTTATTTTTCCCCCCAAACTTTTTTTTTTTTAAAATGCCCCAAAAAGCAGGTCAAAAGATTGGGAAAATTGATTGCTATTCCCCATTAAAATTTTTTAAAAAAATACTATTAAACTTAGCAACACCACCCTAAGAAGGGAAAACATGTTTGTTCGGCAAAAATAAAAAAAAGATTCAAAAGGGGGGGCCTAACTTATCGACAAGTATGATTTTATGTTTTAAAGCCTTCTTCCCCCTAATATAGCATTTCATTCAGATTTAAAGTCAAAAAAAGTTGTTTTTCAAAAGTTGTTTTATATAATTGTTTAAAAAATTTTATTTTTAAGCAATTGTTATAATTTTTTGTAAACTATCATGAAATCTTATGCTTATTTTGTAAATGGATGGTTAATATTTTGTTTATTAAAAAGTAAATAGTAGGCCTCCCCTTATCAATCCAAATAAATATGAACTTTATAGTTTTAATATCTCATATAGCCTACCTGTTGTATTTAGATACTCCAAAAGGGTTTAGTGCCAGCAACTCTCGAACCCGGAGACCTCATAGCATCAATTACATCTGAGATGGAGATTTGGTGACGCTTGGCAGCTGCATTCTCCATTGCAATGCATCTCCCTCCATTTGTAACCAAGATTGGTAGTTTATAGGGAGGGGCTACCACCTCGACCTCGGGACACGATGGCTTATGGGGTTTGTGGGGCCCTCCTCCAGTGGTCCCTCAGTTCCATGTTTCTTGGCCTAGTTCTTTCTTCCTTCTCGACTTCACTTGTCCCAATGCTTACGAAAATCTGCCTGTTCCCTGAGCTGGGCCGGCTGACGTGGGGAGCCGTTAGGGGAAACCGCGGAGGTCTGTCGGGTAAAGGAAGAGCAGCCGGTCGTAAGCCCCGGGTTAAAGGGAAAAGTTGGGAGGGTCTGGGGCAACCCAACCGTAAAGAGAATGCACGGACTGGGCCGAAAATCTAAGGGGCACCCTCGATAGGGGAAGGCTAACGGAGTCTGGTCAGCTCCCCAGGCCAAAACACGGGACCTGCTGGTGAGTTATGGCAACCCCAGTCCATCAGTATACCAGGTTTGGGAGGATGTGGTCGGTCCCCCTGTCAAAACGAGACTTGCTGGGGAATAAGGCAACCTAGCCCACCAGTTACCAGGGTTAGGAGGACTGGTCAGTCTCCCGGAAAAATCGGACTCCGGCAGTTGGAAGAAGGAAGGGGGGGTGGGAAAGGCACGGGTTATTGCTGAAGTTGGCCCCCGGGAAGCTGTGGCGGGGGCTCAATAGAGCGCCCGTCGTGGCTGATCGGTGATCGGCACAACCCTCCTGGGGGTAACTCTGGGTGGGCGAGGCTAAAAGTGGTCCAGACCGCCGAAACTGTGGGACGGGCCATTAACTGAAAAAAGTGTGGGTCCTTTGCGGAAAACCTGTGTCCTCAGGGGGGAAGTGGGGGGCGAAAGGCGGGGGAGGGTGACATCCGATTCCCCAAAAGTGGGCCCGACGGCATGCTCGGGGGGCCCCTAAAACCGGGACGACAAACCAGTGCTGAAGGGGGACGCCCTGGGTATGGGGGTCTAGGTTGGGCCACGGCTCAAAACAGGGGGGAAAAGCTCGGGGAAACCCGCCCGGTTTAAAAAAACCCCCTTTGGGGTTTTAAGTGTTTTTTATGCTGGGGGGGAAACCGGGAAAAAAAATTTAGAAAACCACCTTGCCAGGGGGCGGCCCCGATGCAAGAGACGGCCCCCCAAACCCCAAATTTGCTTTTTACTGTTAACATGGATACGACTAAAGTTATATCGATTTGCAGCGATTAAATTTGACCCAAAGCGAAAAACCCTGAGGATGAGCGAAGTGAGGAAGGGGCCATGGAATTTGGGCCCAAAGAAGGAAAGGGTGGCAAAAGAAACCGGATGGGGAAAGGGCGGTTTTAGGTTTGAGGAACGAGGTGTTGTGCCGGGGTGGGGAAAACCCCTTTAGTGGGGGGCGGGGGAGACTCCCCCCGGAAGTGAGCCGGGGATTTGAGGGGGGATACGAGTCCGGGAAAGGGCGGAAGTTTAAAGAATGACGGAGTGGGCAAGAGGGGTTGGAGCCGGGGGGGGAAGAAAAGGGAAAGACCCGGGGGGGTAGTGAGGGAGAGGTGGAGGAGTCGGGAGTGAGAGGGGGGGTAGGCTCAAATGGGTCCCTGAGAGAGGGGGGAGCCGGTTCTTTGCCAACTGGGGCAGGCCCATCACGGGTTCCGGCATGCAGAGGATCTCTACGGCGAAAAGGGAAAAAAATGAGAGGGTTGGGCCTAGAGGCTAGGAAAGGAAAACCGGTTAAAGCTAAGGGGCAAGCTTGAGGGAGAGAGGGGGTTTAGTGAGGGTGGGGAGGAAAAGGGATCTGTCGGAGGCTGGCTGTGAGAAGGGGGGAAACAGGCAAAAGGGGCCCCCCTTTTTTGCTCCAGTTTGGGGGGAAGGGGAAGGGGGGGAATTCCCCGCCCCTTCAAAGGGTCCCCAAGTGGACCCCCCAAAAAGGAGAACGCGGTGTACGTGAGGGCGGAGGGAAGGCCCAAAGGAGGGAAAAGAGATAAGGAAAGTTATAAGGGAGGGCGGTGCCCCCAGGGGCGATGGGGCTAAAGGTGAGGAATTTTAAGGAACCCCCGGGGGGTGTCTTTGTCGTGGGTGAGCGAAAAGGAAATCAGGCGGAGAACTGATAAAACACCAGCGGCTGAAGGAGAAGGGCCCTTGGTGGGAGGGGTTTGGAAAAAAAAGGCCCCAAAGGAAATTGGTGTACGATTTTTCCCCTGGAAGGGACAAAAGAGGCGGTGATGGGGGTTTTTTTCACCCCCCTGAAACAGGGAAAGGTTTTCGGGGGGGGACGGTGGGGGGAAATTTCCGTGGGGAAATTTCAAGTGGTCCGGGAGGTGCGGGCAGGAGAGGTGAAGAGAGGTGCCACTGGGTACTGGGGAAGCCCGGGGTTTGAAAAAAATCCCCTTATAAAAAACCGGGTTTGGGGTTTGAAATTTGGGGTTTGGCTCTGCTGCAGGGGTTAAAGGGAAATACTCTGAGGTCGTTTAGGTGCTTTAAGTGCCAGGGCTAGGCCATAGGGGGTAGGAGCTGCGGCGGGGGACATGGGCATTTTGGGGTGTGGGGGAAGAATGATGTTGAGGTGCAAGAGACAAAGGTAAGGTCCCAGGGTTTTCTACGGTCCTTGAAAAAACCCGGGAAATTTTAATTTTGTGTCTTTTAAGGTTGAAAAAGCCCTTTAAAAATTACTCGGGGCCCCTTTGGGAAAGCCCGGGAAAAATTTCCAGATTTCCCGTTTTATTTTTGAAAGGGTTTGGGGGAAAAAGGGCTGTAAAGACCGTGTTTTAAAGTTTGAAATGGGGCTTGAAATATTTTGCGTATGCTTGACAAGTGTTGGGTTTGTTGTTACTTTTTACTTTACTCTCCGCTACTACCCGCTTTTTTGTTTGATTTTTTGATCTTTTCACTTTCATCTTTCCCAGGGTTTTGGGATTCTTTAGGGGCAAAAAAAAGGGAAAACAGGGGTTAACTTCTCTGGAAAACGCATTAGGGGTACTCTCGATGAAAAATACATTTTTTTCTCTAATTTGCTTTTTTTAAAAAAAATCAATTCCTTTTTGCATTCGCCATTTTTTTTTTTTAAGTTTTTTTTTAAAACCCCATCATTTTTAATAATTCTTTAAAGGGTTTTTTAGGGCTCCCTTTTAAAACACTTTAAGTACTATAGTTACAGTTTTGCCTAAAATCCCCACCGATAGCTATTAGTTCATCTTTCATCCGTCTTAGCCCCTAAAATTTCCTGTTCTACCTATTTACGGGGGAGTTCCCAATTCTTTTTAATTTATTTTATGGTTGCGCCATTTTGGTGTATAAAAAAATTACCCCGTGAAAGTTTGTGTTTTTCACACTTTTTTGTTTTTTGGGGGTTTGTTTTTTTTAAATTTTTTTATTTCTAGGGAAATTTTTGGGAAAAATTTTTAAAAGGTATGGTTCTTTTTGTTTCGTTCTGCTGGGGTTTTTTTCCACACAAAAAGGGTTTTTATTGAAGTTTTGGATGGGCAAGAAATTTCTGCCTGGATAAATAAACTGTGTTTCATTTTTTCTTGAAGGGTTTTTTTTTTGAAACTTTTAATCCCGGGTTTTGCTACGAAAAGGCGGGAAAATCCCCTTTTGTTTTGTTTTTTTTTTACGTGCCAATTTGGGAAAGGGAATTTGTACCTTCAATGACTTGTGGTTACAAAAACCCAAATTTTTAAAAATGGCTTTTTAAAGTGCCAGACGGAAAAAAAGCCAGATTTAGCTAGGGCTCTTCAGTTTTTGACTTTGCCAAGAGGGGGGTTTTGTCTGCGTTAAAAAAGGGCCCACATAAAGGGGAAAAAACATTGTGGGTCTTGCTGTGAAAAAAAAAAACCCTTTTTGGAATTAAATATTTTTTTTCGGTGTACACAACAAAAAGACCCAAATCTTCGGGGTTCTGTGGTACTGTTTCGGCCAGTACCACAAGGAAAAAGCGATATTTAAGTCCTTCTTAAAGGGGACAGGAAACTCAAAAGGCCGAAATTTTTTTGGGCCCCTGTTTGAAAGTATGCAGCAGTCACTTTTTCATAAAAAAATCTGTGAAGATATCGGTATTATTCAAAAAAATGTTTTTTAGACAGTGGAATTGAAAAAAAAGTTTTTTCATTGGGGGGAAAAACTAAATGTGCATATATAGGGTTTTTTTTGGCTTGTTTGCTTATTTTCAGTCTCCCACTTATGGAAAAGGGTTTAAGAAACAAGATTCATATTTTTTTGTTATTTCGATGAAAGCCTCAACGAAATTTAAGGGAAGCGGGTTGATTACCATTTTCCCGCCATGGGAAGCAATAAAGTGCAGTCTTTTTTACACCCATTAATGATTTCGGGGCCCTTTGCTATTTGCAGAAGATATGTTCATTTTCCTTTAAAAAGTTGAGTTCTAAATTGGCCTTCCGAAACAATCTCTATTTGAAATTTCCAGGGATGGCCCAATGTAAATTGGGAAAAATTTTATGCCGGGGGGTGTGTGATCAATTAAATTAGAGACAAAACAGGGCATTTAATTCTTTCCCGGGCGTTGTGGGTTAAATCATTCAGGTTGTTTTTGCATGGTTTAATTAAATCATCAATTGGGTTTGGGGAAAGCGAGTCTTATTAGCCTTTTTTAAACTTTTTAAGGACACACCAGCGAGAGAAAAGTTTTCATGAAAGAAAACTGATAGTAGTGTTTTCCCCCAAAAAATTTTTTTCCAAAAGGGATGGGTTGAAAATTCAAATTTTGGTAACACGGCTCTTAAAATTGGGGCCTCATGTAACTAAATAGGGCCCGGGTTAGTTATTTGTCAAAAAACTTCCCCAATCCAAACACCAAACCCTTTTCAGTTTTTTTGAAAAAAAGCGCCTTTGATGCATTGATTAAAAAAGCTATTTTTTATTTCAGTCAATTGCAAAACAAGTAAAACCCTTTTTTTTGAAAATGTCCAAAAAGGGATGCGCCAATCTTCCTTTTTTGGGAAAAAGGACATTTTTGAAAATTTTTTGGGAAATTAAGGGGAGGGGATTCATTAAAGACAAAATGAAAAAAAATTTAAAGCAACTACCAGAACAAAACGGGTTTTAAAGTTGAATTTGGGGGAAGGGAAAAAAAAAAAAACCAGTTTCCCAATGACCAAAGTAAATTGGGATTTCGTTGCGGGGAAAAAACAGAGTAAAGGGAATTTGCCCCCACAAAAAAATTGTCAAGAAAAGGATGTTCTTCGAAACAAAGGGAAAAAGTCGTGATTTTCTTATCGAAACAGAAAAAGAAAATCTTGCAAAAAGTGCCCATTACAGTACCCCAAATTTGGGGAAAAAACCTTTTTATTGAAGGGGAACCCTCGGATAGGGAATGTGGATAAAACCCGTGCAACCAAGTTTTTTGCCCCAGTGCTTAAGATATTTGGGGAAGAAAAAAAAGACTTCAGGAAATTGAATGTGATGTTTAAATTTCTAAATTAAAGAATTTTTTGGCAGAGTTTGG
Source organism: Timema cristinae (assembly GCA_039000515.1). Classification (NCBI taxonomy): domain Eukaryota; kingdom Metazoa; phylum Arthropoda; class Insecta; order Phasmatodea; family Timematidae; genus Timema; species Timema cristinae. Next base: position 38,786 of record JBCFYV010000446.1, on the reverse strand, counting down.
CTTTTCTTTTTAAATTTTAAAATTTTTTAAGCCTGGGACAAACTGTTTGGGCCACTGTTCTGTGCTTGTCCCAAACCCTTGAACAAAATTGAAAATTGGGGTTTGGGTGGGGAAAGATGGAAACTTTTTCTATCACAGGGTTTCAAGCCCCCGTTGAGAGAGGTTTTTCTGTAAACAAGAAAAGACAGTGGAAAAATATGAAACAGGCCCCATCATTGCCCAGCGAATAATTTGCCCAAAAAAATTGGGCATCAGTCGGGGGTTTTTAAATTTAATTTTAAAAATATCCCCAAAAGGGAATTGGTTACCCTCAGTTCCCGGTAAACCCCCGTCAAAATTTGGCAAAGTTATTTGGAGGCGAATAAAGGGGAAAAAAAAACTGCACTGAAGAATTTAAAAAAAAAAAATTTTTAAAGAAAAAAATAGATGAATCAAGAAAAAAAACAAAGGTTTTCAAGTGATGTTGCACATTTACAAATTTGTGTTTGGGACGGGTCAGGCAAGCAGAAACAACGGAAAATTAACTTTTGGGGCCCCCAAAGTCTAACAGTTTCAGAAGAACAGCCAGAAAAAAGAAAACTGCTCCCACTGGCTGACATTAAAAAAAGCTATCTGTTGGGTTTAAAATGAATAAAAAAAAATTTTTAAAATGTTATTTGGCCAAATATTTTTTTTTTTAAAAGGGTGTTTTTTTACTTGTTCTACTGATTTTGGAAACCTATAAAAAACTGAGTTTTTTAATTATGGGTTGTACAAAATTCATGCATTGACCCTGTATATAAAAAAAATGTAAATGAAAACATTTTGCCAGCAGAAAAAACATTTTTTAAAATATGATTCCATACTCCCTTGTGGATTCGGGAATCTAGAAGGGCCCTGCTTTAAACAATAAAATAAGGAGGGGAAAGAAATTTTGACAAAAAAGTTGATTAATATTTTATAGCCCTTTTTTTGTTTTTTTAAATTTAGTGAAACGTTTTGGGTTTTTCCATCTATTTAAAAATTTGGTACAGTTTATAATTTTTTTTTTTGAAAATGTTTAGTTTTTTTGGCAGTAGAAAAAAATTTTTTGGCCCCCTTAAAAAAAGCCCTTTGAAAAGTCCTTAAAAATTTATTTTTTCATATTTTCTGTAAAAAATTGAAGGGGGGTTGGGGGAATTTGCTTAAAGGGCGGGAAAGGGAAAGGGGAAGGGCCGGTGTGGGGATAAGAAATTTTCCTACCTATGAGAAGGCTACTTTAAAACGTTGGGGAAAGGTCGTTTTGGGCCCTTAAAAAGGTTTGGACAGGTGAATGTGGGGGGTTTCAAAGGTGGGCCGAGGGCAGAGTTGGGGGTTTTGTGGGAGAAGGAGGGATCTGGATACCCAAATGATACAGGGCGTAAGTATAGGCGGTTTTTGGGGGGAGATTTCCCGGGGGCAGACTTCCTAGGGAAAGGAAGGGGAGAGGAAAAGTGGGCCGCCAGTAGAAAATCCCTAAAGGCGGATCTCCCGGTTTAATAAAAAGTTGAGAAAACTGGTCGGAAAAACAGAGGGGGGTTTGGTTTTAAAGGGGGGACCCCAAAAGGGGACCTGGTACTGGCGTCCTGCTACTTTAAGTTTTAAATGAATTTAATCGGAGATCATATAGGGAGACGGGAAAAATGGCTGTAAGAGGTTGGCAGGGAGAGGCGGGGTGTTCGGAGCAGACGCAAAATCCCAGGCCCCATGTTGTGGTACGATGGGTGCTTGACGAGGCCGGAAAAGGGCAGTGGGGGAAATTTCATTTCCCCAAAATGTTTAAACAGTGGTTAATACGGTGGGGAAAAACCCCAATTAGAGAGTGTGAGGGGCCCCAAAAGGGCGAACCTTGACGTAACGTTGGCCTCTAGAAATGTAAAATAGGGGTAGGTGGGGGTGATCGGCGGCGAGGTGGAATCCAAACAAAAATTTTTTAGTATTGGGAGTTGAAACGGAAAGTGGTGAGAGGTGGGGAGGAGAGGGGTGGCTCCCAAACCCGAGATATGTTTAAAAAGGGAATGCCGACGGGGGAAAGTCCCGTCCCGGCTCTTGTAGCGGAGGTTTAATTGGGAAGGATCAGGAGAGGGGCCCGGAGCGGGGGCAAAGGCGGGGAAAGTTGGAAAGGGCATGATGGGGGGCCATGCGGGGTTTTTGATTCCCGAGGGGGTAGTTTGGGTCAAAAGGTTGAGGGAGGGGGGTTTGGACGAGGGAGCACCCAGGCTCAAAAGAGGGAAAAAATCCCCAAGATGGCTCAGTGGAAAGCGGTTTAAAGGAAACGGGGGGGGGGCCCTCAGGAAGTTGAAGGGAGGAGGGGGGGCCCTTATATTGTGGCCGGGAATGAGTACACAAAAAAAGGTGAAAAAGGGAAAAAGGGGGATGGCATGGGAGCGACGGGTAGGGGCCCGGGAGACGGAGGGACCCAGGGGGGAAAGGGTTTGTACGGGACTTTTTTTGGGGAAAAGAAACCGGGGCTAAACCCTTTGATGTTTAGTTCCCTTAGAGAAAGGGGGTTTGGAGGGTTCCCCCCCATTTGTGGCGGAACCTTTGGGTTTCCAAATCTGATGGATTACTCCCCAGATGACACAAAAACGGGGAGGTACAGGAACACAAAGACGTCAGGAAGGGCCCTCGTTATACCCAGTAAGGGGGAATGATATGCTCCCCTTTAACGGGTTGGAGGTTTGGGGGAGAGCGGTTTGAGGGAAGAGGGAGGAATCGGGGGAGCCCCGGGAAAATAAGGGGGTTTGAAGGCCGATATGGTCAAAAATTGGTTTTTGCTTAGGGAAAATTTGAATTGATTACGGATACCATGAATGAAAATGCAAAGGACGGGAAAAGTTTCCGGACAGGGGGAAAAGAGGGGTGCAAAAAGGTTTTTCCTTTAAAGAGTAAATGACAAAAAACCCCCGAGCAAACTGAAGTTTTTATGGGGCCGGTTTAAACTTTGTTTCCCGGTGCTGGGGAACGGTTGATGGCGGAGAGGCTAAAATGGCTTTCTCGCGGTGTGGGCTTCTTTAGCGAGGGGGCAATACGGCTTCGGGAAAGGGGACTGGGGAACGGTAGATCCCATAATGGGGAATGCAGAGGGGAAGTGAGGGGAGAGCGAGGGGGAAGTAGCCCTGGGGGTTTTCCCTGGACATCTCGGGGGTTTTCCGAAAAAAGGTGGGGGGCCCCAAGTTATTTTAAAATGTAATTGGGGAAAGGTGGTTTGGCCCTGGGAAACCCTTGGAGGCTGTGGAGGACTACTTCACCAACAGGAAGGTGAGTCTAGAAATAAAAGGGGGTAGTGAAAAGAAAGAAAACCCCACAAAGGGTTTTGCCCGAAAGGGGGGGGCTGGTGTTGGGACCCCCTGTTGGGGGAAGTGGTTTTCAACGAGTTTTAAGGGGGGCCCTACGGGGACGGATTTGGGGGCTTGACGGTTTACGCAGTTGACCCCGTTAATGTTTTAAGGGGCCCAAAAACCGGGGGCTGAGCTTGAGGAAAGAGCGGAAAAGAGCGGTGAACAAAAGTCCTGGAAGGGGGAAGGAGTGTTAAGCTGGTTTTCTCTAGAGAGAAGACGGTGTTTTAGCTATTTAAGGGGGGGCGGAAACTGCTGAGGAACCCGGGGCCTACGGATGGACGGTGGGTTGGTAAAGCTATGGGGGTTTGAGAGTGAATTTAACTAGGATTGTGGATCGGGGAGTATGTGAGGTTTCGGGTCACGTGATGGGGGACATTTTGAAAAGGGTAAAAAAGGGGTTTTCTGAAGTGGCAAAGGGTGGTGAAGGCAAAAAAAGGATTCAGCAGTGATACCCAAAGGCCGATTTAAAAGGGGTTTATAGTGGGGGGCCAATTTTTGGTTTGGACTTTTCGGATGGGGGAAAAGTGCGGGGGTAAAGGAGCGGCAGAGGCCCGTGAATAGGACACTGCTGATGGGGAGCAGGGAAAGCCCCCTTATTTGGTGGGTCCCCCAGGGATACGGGAAAGGGGGTTTCGCAGGATGCTGCCCCCCTGGTAGGAGTGTACCAGGGGAATCTCTTGATTAAAAAAAAGGTTTGAAGTTTAAGGGGAGGAAAAAAGAGGCAGGTTAGAAAGGTTTAAAGAAAAGGGAAACCCGGGGGGCGGAGGTGATAAGGGGAAGGGGGCAAAAGGATTGGGAAACACCCGGAAAAAGGGGTTTAGAGGGGACGTACGGGTACTTCCCGACAAAGGAGGGAGGATAAAACCCCGGAAAAGTGGCTGAAGCGGTTCACCCCCACCCCCCAGGGCTAAGCGGTCTGGAGCCCAAAATTGAGAAGTCAGGTACTTCGCTTGAGAGAAAATGGAAACTCCCTGATTTTTTAAGTGAGGGAAGATCCATGGCATTCGATTGGGAAAATTCCCGCAAGGTTCGGAGAAGTAAGGGGGGGAAAAGTTTGGGGCCCAGCAACTCTTTTAAAAAAATTTTTTTTGTGGGGAGAAAAGGGAAAACATGGTCGGGGCCCGGGGATTTTTTTTGAAGCTTTTAAAAAATTTGGGCGATTGCGATTGGAAAGAAAAAAGGGGGAAATTTGAGAGGGGAAGGGGGTAGGGGGCCCGACACGGATCCCTCCCCGGGGATCAGGGTGCTTGGGCCTCATTTTTGGGGGGAGATTAAAAAGGGGATTTGGAAAGAAGGTGCGACCCCCGGTTTGGTGGAACCTTCGGGTGCTGGAAATCGGGCCGAAAAAAAAGGGGAAGGGGGGTTCGAACCCCGGGGTGGGCCCTTTCATCGTGGTCCCGTGGGCAACGGAGGGGGGCCGGAAACACCGGGCTTGCTCGGTGTGAGTCGTTTTTAGGGCCAAAAACCCCACCCCCCCCTCGTGGTGAACCCCTGCTTTGGGGGACCTAAAACTCCGGTACACAGGTGGATTTGAAAGGGGGGGGGTTTTCCCAAACCTATTTCCCTCGGGGGTGGTTTGGGTCGCAAAAAGGGGTGAAGTTTATGTGCGATGGGGGCTGGTGAGGTTTCCCCCTTTGGGGGGGGTAGTCGGTTTTATCACTGCCCCAATGCTTACGCGGGTAACCAGAAAAGCCCCTAAAATTATTCACAAAATAAATAAAACACAGTTACAACGAAAGTAAACTTGGGGTTTTTGTCTGTTATAAAAACAAGAAAAATTTTTTACGGGATGTTTTTAATTTAAACCCTTATATATTAATAAAAATTTTCCCAAAATTTTCCAAGCGGGTTTTTATAAAAAAAATTTTTTTGGGTTTTCTAAAATCGTGAAAGATTTTATGAAAATTTTTTGCCTTTTATAAACTTCAAGGAAAATTAATTTTCATCTGTGTTAAAAAATAATACTAGCTTTCGATTATGAGGTTTGACTTTGCTGGGTTTTAGTTAGGTTTTATTTTGAAATTGATAAAAACCCTGGTTTACTAAATTCCCCTTTGTGTTTGGGCCCTTTTAAAAAAATACTAGGGCCTAGGGGGTTTTTAATTTATTAGTGGTCTGAAGTCCTATAGCAGGCACATTAAAAACTACTTGTTTTAAAACACTTTTGGGAGGGTTTAAAAGTAAAAGGGTTTTGGGGTTATTTCATTAGAAAATATATTTTTTCCCAAATCGTTTTGGGAATTTGAAAAACTTTTTTTCAACTTAGGTTATGCAAAAATTTATATGCTAGAAAAAGAAAAAACAAATTAAAACCCCAACCTCCATTTGCCAGTATTTTAAATTTAATAACTTTTTTTTTTAAATTAAAAATTGATGTTTAAAAAGGGGTTTGAGGGCAGTTTCTGCAGTTAGTGAGGTTTGATGGGGAAAATGTGCTAAAATTGAAGAAATTGTTTAAAGTTTTTGTGTCACCATGAAAAAAGGAAATTTATTTTAAAATTTCATTTAAATTTTACTTGTTTTTTATTTCTAAAGATGATAAAATTTTACAAAAAAATTTAAAAGTAATTAAAAAAGTACCCAAAGGGTTTGAATAATGTAGGGAAAAAAAATGTTTCCCTTTTTGGAAAATTTTCCGGAAAATTAAAAAAATTTCCTTTAAAATTTTTCTCCCCACTTTTCTTATTTTAAATGGCCCCAAACTTTTTTCTTGATTCTAAAATTTGGGAAAAAAATCCGTTTAGTTAAAAATTAAATTTTTTTTTATCTTTTAACAAAAATACCAAGTTTTTTACGGGTTTACGCCATTTTAATAGATTCGCGGTCTTTTTTTTAAAAGGTTTCCCAAACCCTTTTAAAAAGCAAAATTGAACTTTAGAAGGTTGGGGGTTTTTGTATAGAATTTTATTTCCCTTGGGGGTGTGGTTTTTAATGTAAAAATTTTTTCATGTAAACCTTGGTGATCAAGAAAAAATTTTTCTGCAGGGATGCAGCTCCCTTTTCCTAAAAGAGTAGCCGACTCCCCTCATCTCAAACCCCAACATCGTTTTGCATAGGGGCCTTATTTCATGGGGCTCTCCCAGCTCTTTTTTTAATGTCTAAAAATCTTCCTATAACATTATAACAAAAATTCTTAATAAACCCTCAATCCTTTTTTGACTTTAAAAATTTTTTTGTGTTTTTTCGATGTTACCCTGGCACGGGGAAATTTCTGGATATTTTTTGAGGATTGTCTTTCAAAGTATTGGAAGACAATCATCTCCTATCTTAACAAAATCTCGAAACCCGGTTCTAAATTTGAGAGACGATTATCTTCCAGAATCGACCCTTCCTAGCTATCTTTTAGGAAACGTGATTAAAGAGGGACCTGTGAAGCGAGGCTACGTCCCCACCCAATCACAACATGGTTTTTTAATAGGAAGTTTAGGGGGGGAAAAAAGCAAGATTTTTAGAAAAACTATGTTGTGATTTAAATTGGGAAAAAAGGGGGAGATGGCCCTCTAAAAAAGGTAATTTAAATTTAAAAAAATAATTTTGTTAATAATTTTTCGGTTTATAAAACCTTCCCCCCTGCGGGGGGGGGTTTTTGAATTGACCCGGGAGTAAAAACCCCCGCTTGGGCGTTAAAAAAGGACTAAAAGGGGAGGCTTCTGTGCAGGACGTACCCCTTGGGGGGACAAACCTTCCTTTATCTTTCCTTTCACATCATTTTTTTTCTTCCCTTTCCCTTTTTTCCCCTTTTTTTTACCCCCTTCCCCTTCGCTTTATCTATCCTTACCTTTTTCTTCCTTTCCCCCCGTTCATCCTGGGAAAAGAGGCCCTTTTGGGCCCTTTTCCCTTGCCCACCTTTGGGGAAAAATAAACCCCGGGTATTCTTGTTTATTTTTGGAAAACCACTGCCCTTTAGCTCCCGAATGAAAATGCGCCCGGGTTTTAATATCTTGGTTGGAAAGGGCCCCCCAGGGGACAAAAAACCCGGGGACCCCTACCTCGAGGGAAAAAAACCCGGGTTTCGTTCCGAAGGCCCCCGGGCCCTAAAATTGGCACTTTCCTGCACCCAAATTGCTGCGATGACCCCCTCTCCTGGCGCAGCCCCCGGAAGGTTGTCATGTCTAGGGGTTTGGTTTTGGGGGTTTCCCCCCAGGGGGGGTTAAAAAGGGCCTCATTGTGGTTTGAAAACCAAATTTGGGTCACCCGGGTCTACGATCCCGGAAATTTTGCGGTTGTTCCCAAAAAAAAAGGGATGGCCCCCCCTCATTGTCCGCTGACAAACCCCAATGTTTCCCCTTTGCAACGTACTGCCCCCCCCCGCTGGCAATCAAATGCCCGGCCCCTCACAGGGCCCCTATTAAAGATTTTAAAAGGGCCGGGGAAACGGGTAAGGCCGCCAGGGCCCCTTTTAAAAGAAAAAAATCCAGGAAGTTGTGAGGCCCGCCCCCCTTCCTGGTAATTTTTCGAGTAGAGGAAAACGAAAATCTTAAGCGTGTAAGCCCAATTTTTCCTCGAAAGAGGATAAATGGTGCAGACAGTCTGACGTTTCAATAGGGAAAAATGCGTGGGTGGCACCCAAAAGATAAAAAACAATAAAAAATATTCAGTCCTCAAACAAATAATTTGGGAATTTTCCCAAAAATACCGGTTTTAGCTTTTCGTTCATATACCCGGGGAAGGTGGGCCCTCACGGGTTTTCCCCAATGTTTTTTAAGGGAGTGGTCACTTTCTATGACCTCGGGCTGCGTGAGGGATTGGGATTTCTGTGAGGAAAATTTTCCCCCCCGCCGTCACCCCGGAAGGGATACCGCTTAACCAAAAAGAACGGAAAAAGAGAAAAAAAACCCACCGTTTATCCTTACTTTTGCAACACCCACCCCTTTCCAAAAGGGGGTCCCAGAGGTTTCCCCGGGTCAGGGTCCGTGTAGGGCCCTAACCCCCCGGGGCTGCTTTCAGTGGGCCCGGAAAATTTGGGGGATACGAAGCGGGGATGCCGTGGCAAGCCAACCTGTTTCGGATTGCGGACAGGAGGCTCAGAAAACCCCTTTCGGGGTTCCTAAACACTGCTTCAACCCGCAAAAGGGGCCGCATTCTGCCTGGTCTCGGGGCCCGTCCCCAAAAGGAAAGGGAAAGAAAAAAGTTTCCCCAGGGAGATACAATTGAAAAAAAAGTCTCAAATGCCCCGGGACCCAAAAGGGAAACACATTAGTCAGGGTCCGGTATTTCAAAACCTTCCCACAGCCAAAAATTTTCAGTCGAATTTTCAACTGTCCCAACTTTTCATTGCAAGTTTTAAACTCCCAAAAAGCATCTACACGGGCCTGTGCCCTTTGTCTCTATCGAGACAAAACTCAATAATAAAGGCAATTTAAAGGGGGCGCCCCCAAAAATTGGGTTGAAGAGGCGGGAAAACCCCAAAAAGGTCTTTCCCCCACCCCTTTGCCGAGGAGCCCCCCTCGGGAACAACCCCACTTTCACCTCGGGGGGCCTTTCCCCCGAGCCCTATCGGGGGTCCCCCGGGGGGGCCCCCTCGGGGACCTTTCCCCGAGCCCACCTCCGGGGAACCTTTCCCCCGAACCTTTCCTCGGGGACCCCCCAGAAACCCGCCGGGGGGAAAAGAAAGAAACTTGCGGGCCCTTGTTGGTTCGTCCGCTTCTGGTTTTTTTGGGTCACCCGGAAATTGGAGTGGGGGGGGGACCGGGAAAGGGGTTTAGGCCCCCAAAGGCGAATTCCCCGGGTGGGGGCCCGGAGAAAGGGCCCGAGAGGTTTTCCCGACACAAATAGTAAAAAAAAGTGCCAAAGGGTGTAACAAAACCCTTGCGCTTTGAATCAACCCCCAAAAACTTTTTCCGGAGAAACAAAAGCCCTCTTTGAAACGGAGGTCAGGAGAGGGCCTTTGGGAAGGCCGGGGGACCTAAAAAGGTCCTTTTAAACCCTTTTTATTTCTAAGGATAGTGACCCTGGATTTTCCCTGGATGAATAAATTTATATTCTGTACCTAATGTCGTACTACAATTTGGGAAATTTTAGGGGGTTTTTATGTCGTGTAAAAAGAAAAAATTTTAAAATAAAAATTTTCCCTGCATCCTTCCATATTGTGTTTGCAGGGGACCCCCCTTCCGCCCAAATGGGGCAGCCCGATGCTTCGTGGGTACGATGTATTCGTACCCCCCCGCGGGACGGGGGTTTTGAATGTCCGCAGTAACCCCCGTTGGGCCCTTTAAGAAGGGGACTTTAAAAAGGGGGGCTTTTGTGCAGGGCGTACCTGTGTGGGACAAACCTATCCAAATCTTTCCTTTTCACATTAAATTTTTTTTTCCTTCCTTTCCAAATTTTTTTTTCACTCTTCCCCCTTCGCTTTATCCCATTTCCCTTTCCCTTTTTTTTCCCTTTTCCCCCCCGTTCATCCTGCCCCAGGGCCCTTTTGGGCCCTTTTCCCTTGACGACCTTTGGGAACTAACCCCCGGGTCTTCTCTGTTTATTATTTGGGTTTCCAAATGCCTTTTAGCTCCCGAATGAAAGTGCCCGGGGTTTTTAATATCTTGGTAGGAAAGGGGGTTTGGGATTGACAACCGGGTACCCCACCTTGAGAAAAGACCCCCTTTCGTTCATGAGGGTCCCGGACGTTTAAAAATTTGCACTTTCTGCTTTCACTTGCTGGGGGTGGGCCTCTTTTTCCCCGGGGATGTCCCTAGAAGGGGTTTCATTTTCTAGCGTCTTATGGGGGCCTCTCGGGCGGGGGGAGTTAACAGGGCCCCCATGTGGTAGAAAACCCCTGGGACAACCTGGGTCTAAAAGAACCCCTTTTCTTTTGGGAGGTTGTCCTCCACTATGAAAGAGTTTTTTTGTCACGCTGACACCTTATTTTCCCCTGGCCCCCGTACTGCCAAAATTCCCCTTTGGGATCTCACTGCCCGGGGCCCTCCAGGGCCCCTTTAATTTTAAGAGGCGGGAAAAGGGTTTTAAGGGGTTTCCCGCCCTTTTTCTTTTTATTAAAAAAACCCGGAATGTAGGTGAGGCCCCCGGCCCCCCTTCCTGGGGGATGTCTTTGGTAGAAGAAAATCTAGATTCTGAAACGGGGTCAGCCCATTTATCCTCGAAAAAAGTGATAAAAAGGAAACAGCAAAAACTGACGTTTTTAATAAAGAAAATGCGAGATGGCACCCTTTGATTTCAGACTTGACTGGGCACACCAAACCCCCCAAAAAATTATTGCGAACTCCCGGGAAATACCGTTGGGGTAATACGGCAAAATTAAGGTGAAAATGGAGCCCCCCAGGTTCCCTCAATGTTTTTCAAGAGAGTGGTCACTTGTTAAGACCTCGATTTTCGTAAGCATTGAGGAGATCTGTGAGGAGCCCTTTTCCCCCCCGCATGTCACCGAAGTGAAACCCTTTTCCAAAAAAGAATGGAAAGAAAAAAAGAGGAAACGTTTTTCCTAAAAATTTGCGAATTTCCCACCCCTTTCCAAAGGAAAGGGCCCCGGGAGGCTTCCACGTGTTTAGGGGGCCCCTATGTCCCTTTAAACCCCCGGCGCTGTTTTCAGTGCCGGAATTTTTGGGGATTTCGATTTCTGCCCATGCCCTGGGAAGCCGACCATGTGCGGGTTGGGGGACAGGAGGCTCAAAGGGAAAAACCCTTGGGGAGGGCCCCCTAAAAATGCGTTTAAAAATGCAAGGGTTTGCCCTTCCCCCTGGTTTAAGGGCCTTTTCCCAAAAAGGAAGGTAGAGAAGGAAAGTTTCCCGGGGATAAATCTTGAGAAAAAGATCTCATTTGCCAGGACGCCAAAGGGAAAACGTTCAAGTTCAAAAATCCGGATTTCAAAAATTTTTATTTGCCGGATGTTTTAGTCAAAATTATAAACTGTCCCAAAAGCCCATTTGCGAGTTAATCTTGCTATGGAGCCAACGCGACCCGTTTCCATTGGGGTTTTTCTCGAGCACTTAAGTTGATCCCCCGCCAAATTCTGTGGGGGCCCCAAATTTTTTTTAAAAGGGGGCCCCAAACCCCAACGGGCGTCTCCCCCACCTTACCCCGGGAGACCCCCCGAGGGAACCCCCCCCAGCCCCCTCGGGGGGGGGGAAAACCCCCCGAGACCCCCCTCGGGGAAAAACCCTTGAAACCCAAACTCGGGGTACTAAATCGAGGGCCGGCGGGTTTTTGTTACCTATCAAAACCCACCCCTGTGCTTCCGGGGAAATGGGGTAAAATTTCGGGAACAGGGGGAGGCCGCTTTTAAAGGGGAGTCCCCCCTGGTGCCCTTTAAGGGAAAACCAGCGAGAGGGCCGCCGAAAAGATTTAAAAAAAAAGCGTTAAGGCCTTAAAGCCTTTTGAACAAGAAACTGACTCACCAGTCTCCCCAAAAAAAGCCGAAGGGCCCCTTTCCCGAAACGGAGGTCTGGGAAAAAGGGGTTGTGAAAATTTGGGTTTTCGAGGTAAACTAAATTTATAAATAATTTAAAAAATGGGCGCTACTACAATGGAAAAATTTTTTGGGGTTTCTATGCTCGTGTAGAGGTAAAAAAAATAATAATTTTTTCCCCCATTTTTCCAAAATTTTTGTTTTGGGAGGAGGCCCTTCCGCCCCCAAAAAACAAAAACCCTTTCTTCGTTTTGGGGACGATGTGTATGTACCGACAAGGCCTTTCTTTTTATCGGGTGCGGGGGTGTGGCTTTTTACTTGCAAAGTTTGCAAATTTTTATAATAAGGGCTTTTAAAAAATTGTATCTGATCCCCCAAAATGATTGCTGTGGAGTTTTCCAGGGCCTGGGCATGAGTGGGGAAAACAGGGGGGCCCCTAAAAGGCGGCCCACGGGTGCCTTGCAAAAAGGCCCCGCGAAGGACCGCCGAAATAAAAATAAATTTTAAAAAAAAGGTTTTGAAGGCCCCCTTTAAAAAAAGCTTTCGGCAAAAGGATCGGGAATACCCAGTCTCTCCAAAAAATTTAAACGAAAGCCTCTCCTAAAAGGGGGGAGGTCCAGGAGAGACTGGGGAAAAGGCCCAAAGGGGGTTTAAAAAAGGGCCCCCAAACCCAATTTTTTTAAATTTTTAAGAGATAGTGTCAGGGGTTGCCGGGGGATAACTAAATTTTTATAAAATAATAACTTATGTCGCTACTACAAGGGGGTTGTAGGGGTTTCTTTGCTCGTTTTAGAGGAAATTAAACAAAAAATTTTTCCCTGCATCCTTCCATCTTGGTTTGCGGAGACCCACTTCCCCCCAAATGACCCAAACCCCATGGGGTTCGTTGGGGGTACGATTTCTTTCGTACCGACAGCCCCTTTTTTTGATTTGGGCTAGTGGAGGTGTGGCTTTATTCGCACGGAAAACAATATATATCACAAAAATATTAAAATCGTTTAGATCCCAAGTTATCGCTGTCCGAGTCTCCCTTGCTTTTGGGGTTTACAGTTGCTGAAAAACCTTCCCCCCGGGGAAAGTATTTCAAAAAGGGGGCTTTGAAAGGCCCCCTTTATGCAAAAAACCCCCCCCTATATCTTCCCTTTGGGGGGCTTTAATGCGTAACTGGTGTGGGGATCTAATTTTACGATGCCCGGGGGAGGATGGTAGAGGATATTCTTGTCTCGGGAAACCCCTTTTTTTGCTAAAGAAACAGGGGACCCAGGGCACACTTTTCCCCTTTTAATTTGGTTTTATCCTCTGCCCCTCGACCCCAAAATTTTTTGTAGAAAAGGTATATGCCCTTTCCTTTGGGATGTCCATTTCGGAAACCCTTTTTGGAAGCGTCACTTCCCTTTTACTCTTTCCCCATTTAAAATTGCCCAAGTACAGCACGAGTTTCCCCAAAGGGTGATTAAACGTGCCGACTGGGATAAATTCCCGAGCTCGCCGGGTTTTTTCCCCCGAATCCCCCCCCTTTTCCTGACGTCGATGTTAAGGGCTGAGTATTTTTAAATTCGGGCGGTAAACGCGGCGGCGAGGGCCCCCCTTTCCCCCAAAAAACCCAGCCAAATCCGCGCCACCGTCCGTTCCTGGTGGAGCGAGGGGGTGTGGGGGCATTTCTGACCGTTTTGGAAAGGGCCCCCCACGTCTTTTTCACCGAAAGTCCTAATTTTTAGAACCTGGAGTTATTCCGGATTTTTACGTGTCGAGCTCGCCGTATCATTTGCTAAAGCGAAGAGAGTCTTTTGGGGGAAAAAATTTTTTTTAACCCTTACAATATCCCCCCCCCACAAAATAAGGTTTGGGATAATATCCGTAAAATTTCGAAAAAGCAACAATTCCAAAAAACAATTTTAACCCGCCCTCATGTCTTAAAGGTTCACGTGTCTCCTTTCCCCCGAGGAAGTTCGTTAAAGTATTGGGTCGATGTTGCCGCTTTTTGCACTGCGAGCTACAATTAAAAGATGTTGCAGTTTATAAACGGAACTTGAGCGCCTGCTATGGAAATTTTTTTTCGAAGTCGGGGGGGAGGATTATAAACTCCCCCCTTTTCCAAAGATGAACTTACCTATGCCCTGTTTCCCCCGGCCCGGGCACAGCCTTGGTCCCCGGGCGGGCATTCAATTTTTGAGATGTTGGGGGCAGCTGCCCCCCCGCCCGGCAGGGGACTTCTTTTTGACCTTATAATAGTGTTTGGGAATTTAAACCAAATTCCCCTACTATGGGGGCAAGCAAACGTTTTTAAATATATTAAAAGTGGGAAAGGTTTAAAATTTGAGTCCAAACTAGCTATAGACCCGTTTGCTTTAACTAGTTGTTTTGGGTTTTTAAAATATTGGAAAAAAAAAAAAAATTTAAAAAGCGAAATTTTTTTGGTAATTTGAATTCCCCCCCCTCTGCCTTTTCTAAATTTTTTAATGTGGTTTTCGCCGGAACCGATCCCCCGGTTTGGAATCCTTGCCGCCCTTGAGACGGCTTTTTTCGGGGACGTTTTCTCCATAAGGGAAGGCCTTTTTCTGGCGGGCTTCTTCGATCTGGAGAAAGGTACGATACCACCTGGCCCGGGACCCGGGATTTTTAAAAAAACCCCGATTTAAATTTGGGGGGGTTGGGGGGAAACCCCCCTATTTTTATATTAATTTTATTTTTGGATAGCACTTCCGGGGTTAAAAGGGTTTAAAAAACACCCCTTTTTCCCAGATTTTATTCAAGAAAATTTGGGGGTGCCTTTAGGTGGTATTTTTTAAGTGTTCGTTTTTCCCCTTTTACGATAAAAAAGCATGTGGGGCGTGCGCCGTACCTGTCCGTTAAGTCTTTTTGTGGATTTATAAAGCAATTTATTGCAGTTCTCGGGTCTCCACAAAAGCCCGAAATTTAGATTCAATTAGCTGTCAACCAAAATTTTGGATGTGGGCGACCCTAGTGGCTTTTTCCCTTTTCAGCGGCCAAGGGCGACGGTAGTCCACTTTTAAAAGATTACGCGGAATCCGCAAATCCCCAATATTTTTTAAAGAACCCCTGTTGTTTTACCAGTTCGGAGGCGTTAGGTTCCGGGAATTTTTATTTGTTTTTTAAACTAACGTTTGGGTCCCCCACATCAAAGACCTGAAAGCGAGGGGGTTTAAAAGGGATTGGGAATTTTCTAAAATGGTAAATCCCGGGCCCGGGGCCTCGGGGGCTGATTTGGGAAACTTGATTTGGCCCCGTTTAGGGCCCTGGTCAGATCTAAACTAGATTTTGGGAGCCTTTTTTTATGGCCCAGCTAGACCCTCGGCCGGGAAAAAAAGTAAAAATAGTGTTTCCCCCATGCTTTGGGATTCGATGGTTTGGTGCCTTTGGGACCAAGGGGCCCGTTTGTCAGCATCTGTGCCGCGCCGGTGAGCCCCCCCTTTTTACCCGGGGATCCTTTTCTTTTTTGGATTTTTACGTTTTCAGGAAAAAATTCATTGTTTTGGCGCATGTTGCCTATCCTGTGTTTAAACCCCCTAACGTGTCTTGTATGGGAACCCAAATTTGGGGTTTTTTACAAGGCCCGGGTTTGGGGTCAGGATGCTATCGTTTTTCGAAAAGTGTGGGGTTTTTTCCCGGGCCCAAAAGGGTATCCCCCACATCCCGGTGAGTTTTTTTCCCTGGAAAAAATAGCCACCCCCAATTTCCCCTTTTTTATCTTGCGAAGTTCCCCCAAAGCGACCACCCCACATTTTTTAATTTCGAAGGGAACCCTTTTAATTTAGGGTTTCCCCGAAACCCCCCCCTTTTTGAGGGTTTTTTTAAAACGCATTTTTTTAAAGGATGGTCAAAATGCGGGGCCCCCGTGGGAAAGTGTTTTGTTTGGGGGGAAGGATCCAAATTTTTTAAATTTTTTCTCTTTTCCTGGGGGGAAAACCCAGTGTTTTTTAGGCCCGAATATTTTTTTACATTTTTAAAAAACTCTATGTTTTGTATATGGGGAAATTTTCACTTTTTCTGTTCTCAAATTTTGACAAAATTCCATGAGTGTCTGTTTTGGGAATTGTTTCCCCACTTTTACTCGTGGGGAACCTCCCCGTGCGGAAGTTTTTACGAAAAATTTTAAAAATTTTATTTTAATTTTTAAAAACCCGGTCGCCTTTTGCTGGGATTCCTGGTCACGCCCCGGGGCTTTTCAGGGAAATTGGGGAAATGGGGTGACCAGGCGGCCAAGGAGGCAGCACGCCCGCCTTTTCCCGAGGCGAGTCCGGGGTTTTCATTTTTTTTGACCCTTTAAAGGGGTTTTGTTCGGCGTGGGGTTTAAGCACCTGGGGACGGGGAAACAGTTTGGGGCTCGGACCCCTTTCTCGAAAAAAGCCTTTCGGGGGTTTTTAAGGGGCGGTTGTCGGGGATGGCCCTTTTCTATACGAAAGTCTTTGAAGAGAGGAGGTCTTTCCCTGACGAAATCCGCGGGGTTGGGCATTAAATTTCCTTTGGGGCCCATTGTTTTTTACTGAGAGGGGGGGTCCCCCTCCCTTGTGTGAAATTTTTTTTGAAAACTCCCCTTTTATGGGGTTTCATACATTTTTTGTGGAGTTTTCGCAGGTATGCCCCCATTCGCCTGGCCCTTGATTTTTTTAAAAAGGGGACCTTCCTTTTTTTAAAAAAAGCGCAGCGCTGAAGGGTTATTTTGTTTACTCCATTTTTTTACGCCGGCGAAATTTTTTTTTAATGCCTTTTTAGGGCATTTTTTAAAGTGGTCATCTTTGGGTTTTATCTCATATTGGAAAATTTTTTAAAATTTTTAGTATACTTTAATGTGTTTGGGTTTTTTCGGGTTTTATCCATTTTAACAAAATTTAATTAAAAATTTATTATTTTAACATGTTTTGTTTTGTCTTTTTTTAAATAATATATTGTTTTAAAAATGTTTTTTTTTTTTTTTTATTAGGTGATACCTTTTGGTTTTTTTTTAGCGGTTTTTTACTTTAATTGTATTTGGTCCATTTTTGGGAAAACCCTTTTGGGGCCTCAAATGGTTTTTTTTTTTTTATATTTAAAAAAATTTCCTTTTTTATTTTTTTTTTATAGGGGCTCTTACCTTTTTATATTTTAAAAGGTGAATTTTCTGTCTCTCTCCCTTTTGGGGTTTTACTATGTACCCCCAAAATTAAAATTTCTTTAAAGGCCCCAATGACTCCTTTATTTTTGTCGATGGGCCTCTAAACCCAAAAAATAATAAAAAATACAACATGAATTTAGATTCTTAAAATTTAAATAAGCCTGTTGAATATGAATTGACCAAAATATATTGTAAAAGTTTTGAAAAAATAACCCCTTTTGAAATAAAAAAAACCTTTAAATAAAAAATATTTTTTTCTAAGTTTAGTAAAGTTTTAAGTATTTGTAAAGTAAATCTTTCACTTTAAAAAATTTAAGTATACTTTAAAATTTTATTCAAAATTTAAATAGTGTGGGAAAATTATTTTTGCATTATGTTACAAGTTGGGCCCGCCCCTTTTTTCCCGCCATTAAAGCAAAAACTCTCAGTAAAAACCCACTACCCGCTTTTAATTTTTTCCAACGTTTAAAAAGGAAACCCCTACAATGGAATTTTTTCCCCCCCTTATTGTTGGGTTTATTTAGGTTAGTTTAAAACATAATTTTTAAAAAAATGCTGAACAATATTTTAACTTAAAATCCTTCGAAAAAATTAATTTGTTTTTGTATTACCAATTTTAATCTGTTACACTAGTAACCCCCCAAAGATTGGGTATACCTCATCCAAATTTTACGAAAGGGGGTTTTTTGAGGTACGATGTTCCCACCCGACGTAGTCCTCAACATTTAATTCAAATAACGTTGGGAATGGGGGCCCTTTTTGTTTATTGAAGGGGATAGAGAGTAATTATTCACCTGCCTCTGATGGTCGATATTAAAAGGATCAGAGGGGGTTGTTTCAAGTGCTCGTTTTGTTAAGGGCACTACCAAAATTTCATCACTCTACCGGATTTCGAGCACTACAATGAGCCTCAGTGTACCTAAACTGTGGAGTCCTGGCTGTGTGTGTAATGATGGGTGTCATTAGCCATGGTTCTAATGGATACCCGGAGTCACCTGAAATGAAGTGAGAATTTACATTTGTATTAGTATAAAATAAAAGGTTTTTTTTTTAAATAGTGGGTAAATTTGTTCAAACT
Source organism: Timema cristinae (assembly GCA_039000515.1). Classification (NCBI taxonomy): domain Eukaryota; kingdom Metazoa; phylum Arthropoda; class Insecta; order Phasmatodea; family Timematidae; genus Timema; species Timema cristinae. The sequence goes on along the minus strand of JBCFYV010000446.1, from coordinate 20,904 downwards.
TATCTTTCTCATCCCTACCCTATTACAGTAATTAAATGTATTTAGTTAGTATGGGTATTTATTGGCTGTGAAAATAAAAACATGACAAATAAACTTGTAGGCCTATATTCAGATGATAAACGACAAACATATTAATATTTCATATACTACAATGTAGAATTGTGCTCATAATACAACATTACAATACCAGTTTTAAAATAACTAGGTTGAACTGACACTTTATTGTTATTAGATTTCACACTCACAATTTGCTCGGCTATTATCTAGGAGAAGGTTTTATGTTATAAGTTAGGAACAAGTGTGGCTACTGTGTTTTACTAAACACTAAAAATTAGTTGACAAAGCTTTTAATACATACTAAAATGCTTACAATTTAAAATTACATTATTATTTTACATAAAATATTACAAAAAACTTACCAAGAAGCCAAGTGTACCTTTCTCCTCTGTTATGCCATATTTCCATCACTCGACGTGGTGAAGATGACCAAATGAAGGTGTCATGCCTGGAACCTCCCCACCTTGGATTTACATTGAAAATGTGAAGGTCTGGGTCACAAATCTGTGAAAATAAAATTACTTTCATAAATAAACAAACTTGTTGCGACTCCTGTTTTCTCAGTTTGCTTGTCCCCAGAATTTACAGTACACGTTGGTTATGCACAAACATTGGCTCCTGATGCAAGAACTTTACCCCAAGAAAACTGAGGTCGACATTAAAAAAAAATACTTCAATAATATTGTAACCAACATTTTAAATTAGTCCAGAAATATTGTATTTAATTGCTATTCATCATTCATTTGAAGTTTTTTTATGATACCCAATTTAATAGATAAAATATTAATTTAAAATTAATCTCAAAAGTTCCCTACTAAGACACCATCTCCTTACTACTCTTAATCACAAGTAATGGTTAGAATATTTGGTGATTTCGAAAACTTACCACTGAACATTTAGTGAATGATATCCGTGATGATTCATGGCCCCTTCCTCATGAAGTTGAGGTCCCAGAATCTAAATGTGGCTGCAATCAATTGCACCTATGGCACCAAAAATTGTTGTCTGGCATCTCGAAATTTTTTTCTTGCTTCTTGCCGCTCCACAGCTGTCATTGGGAATTTCACCCATTGGCGTAGAAGCACAATGTTAATAGCTTCTGTGACAGCAGTGATAGCATAGACTGAGGTTTGGCTTAAATAAAAGCAAGACTCCAATTTTGGCCTATTGCGCGCTGATAGCAGCCAACAGAATAAAATCTTACTGCAGCAAGAACCTTAACAAACAAATTAACACAGCATTAATGAATATAAAATAAAACTACTATTTGCAAGAAGGTACAGGTAAGGTGGATAGAAACACATTAAAGGGAATGAACACAATATGGATTTTGCAATGAAAAGAAGAACACAGTTCGCATTATAAAAGCCATATTGTGTCCATTCCCTTTTATATGTTTCTATCCACCTTTCCTGTAACTTCTTCCAAATATAATAATAAAATACCGCGAAAAGAAGTTTTCCTTAAAGAGATAAAATAAAGCTAATATATTTATTTTGTACTAATTTATATTTATCTCACTCTTCTAAAAAAATATTATTTGTATATTTTAATATTATTTAAAAGAAAAGTTAATATGAGTTGACTAAACTTATGGTAATAAAAACAAAATGTTTCTATTCACATAAGGTTAGGATATAGGTTTGAAAATTTACAAAAATAATGTAAAAATGATTCTATTTTTTTTTAGTGTGTGCCCTCCGCCAAAATAAAAATAAAAATCCTTGAGCGATTTTAAATTTAGATTTAGTGTAATTGCTCCCACCCAAATAAGTAACAAAAAATATGACAAACCTGTACTTCAACAGAAATGCCATTAGAGCGTTCTTTTAGCAAGCGGTGTCTCAAGGCTTCAATCAGATCTCTTGCCATGTCATGGGAGATACGAAATAAATTTGTAAACTGCTCCTCATGCATATATCAAAGGGGTCTGAGGCATCCCTTAATCTTCTTCGTTGCATTCTTAATCGGTCATGCAACAACATATCTTCATCGACAGCCAAGATCCAACCCAAGTACCCTCCAGCCATTATTGCAGCTATAAAAAATGAACACACAGTGAGCTATTAATTGAAAACACACAAATAAATTGATCAATAGTTAAAACACAGATGTTAAAAAAAGTGTTTACTTTAATAGGACATTGTAAGTATAAAGAGCTTTCTGTCATCTTTGCGTACTATCCCCCTTTGCTAGTTGTAGCAGAATATAATGTAGGCCTAGGATATGGTTTTAACATAGGCTATAGGTTTTAAATACAAATATACAGTATGCACAATCTTTAATAATAATATTAATAATAATAGATTACCTTAAATAGTATAGATGTGGGCACTATGTATCATATTTTATAAAAAGTTAGATACCTTTTAAACACTTTTCATTTGCCAAACTTGCTTACATTATTCATACCTTAAAAAGAGTGCCAAATATTTGGGGTTTTAACTTAACATTATTGTATAAAAACATGATTTATTAAACGTAGTATAAATATTTGAAACAGAACGTTCCTGTCTAATTTCTTAGCTTAAAACATAATTGAATTATATTTGGTTGATCTTATAGATGTTATTACTAGTTATTTTAGGTTTGGATTAATTTTTTTCGTCATTTAATGCATATTGTGGCAGAAAGATTATGATTATTTAGAGGCCCGTCGACACAATGAGGTCATTAGGGCTTTAACATAGTATAAACAATAAAATAACCTTGAGAGAAAATAGTGTTATTAAACTCTTTATGAAAAGGTTAGAACACATGTAAAACACAATATAAAATGAATAAATCTCAATGTGAGAAAATAAACTATTTGAAAACTCCATAGGAGTGTTCAAATGGTCTCACTGTACAAATATAGTGAAACACCTGTTAAAAAGAACACAGGTGTATCACTCAATAAAACGACAAAACATTCATATTAAAACAATATGCGAGTTAAAGAGACAAAACAAACATTTTAAAAATATACTAAAATGTTAAAAAGGTCTCAATATGAGATAAAATCCAGATGAGTCACTTTATGAAAGTGACTCAAATGGCATTAAAAAGATCCGTCTGGCGTATAAAACGGAGTAAACAAATAACTCCATCCGCACTATTGCGTAATAAAAAACCTAAGACACCTTTAAAATCAAGAGCCAGACAGATAGGGGCTAGTTTGCGACACTCCACCAAAATGTGATACACACTAAGGGGAGCATCACAAAACTCACACACTGGAGGTGGATCCCCTCTCAGTAAAAAACTATGGGTCAATGAAGTATGCCCGACGCGGAGTATTGTCACGATGACCTCCTCTCTTCTAGACTTTTGTATAGAAGAGGGCCATCGCGACACACCATCCCTGATGGACCGCAGTTTGTTCTGAACAGGGGTCGAGTGAGACCCAATGCTTGTGCCATGTGCGTAAGACCCCACGCCAAACATAGCCCTTTAGATCTAAAAACATGACACCCAGACTCACCTCCGGGGCAGGCGTGCTGCCTCTTTGGCCGCCAGTTCATTTCCTGAAAGACCGGCGTGACCAGGAATCCAGCAAAGGGCGAGCCGAGTGTTCAATGAATCATTTTAAAAATTTGTCTGTATCATCTGCCCGTATGGGACAATGCCAACAGAGCACTCATGGAATCCGTGCATGTATTTCATGTGGCACGCTCTAGTGAATGGCCGGACTACTATTACTTTATTTTTTATAAAACTGGATATTTCAATTAATAACAACAAAGTACGTTGATGTGTCTATAGTAACAAGCATTTTCGAAAGTTTACTTCTTAATCTCTTAGTAATTAAGGACACCCCAGCTTCAAGTCCAAATTCTTTAGTTTTAGTATGTACTGTAATTTAAATATTCAATATGATTAAATTATAAAACCCGGCAACTCGCGTTTGATTAACATTTACCCCGGTTAGTGAGTATTTCGAAAGTTCTAAGGGACGTGGGGTTGAACCCCCATTTGTTTTTAATTTTTTCAAATTGCTTAAACATTTTTTTAAATCTATGGAGTATAGGAATATGGATGTAATAGGGGTTTATTAAAAAAAATATATATATATATTTCATAAAGTACAAAATAATTCAAAATTTAGAAAAATTTGGAATTCCAATGTTTGATAACTACAAAAATTGAATTTTGGGCTACTATTTGTGAGCCAAGACATTGGACTATACAATTAACAATATTTGTTTTCATTTTATTTCCATAATTAGAAAAAATAACGCGCCATCAACTCAAGCATTCCTTGCAAACCATTTCTAAATTAAGCTGTGTACAATCAAGGTTGTATTTTTAAAACCATGGGACAGGTTTGTTGTACTATTATTATTATTAGCACCGCGTCTTATTACCCTTCGGGTTGTACGCACTTACGCTAATGTGTAATGGTAGGGTGATTATGAGATGAAATGAAGGACCTACAGTTTAAGGTGGAATCCGAACCACGGTAGAGACCTGGCATTCCCCACATTCACAAGATATCTTGTCAGAGGTGAAGGAAGGGTTTGGTAATCAGATAAATCTGTGCCGGGACCGAGGATTGAACTCCGGCCGCCAGCACAGAAGTTTGACACCTTACCCCTAGACCACCAGGTCACCACTGTTGTACTATCAAAATATTAACAATTTAAAAAATTGGCCTTTCAATTATTATCCGGAATTTTTTTTTGAATGGCCGTTCTTAGTATCCTGTCAGGTGGGGGCTACTTATAAAAAATACGTTTAATATAACTTTAACAATAATGAGGATGTGTATTCTAATAGGAAAGTGGAGAAATATATATTATATATTTTATTACGCGACAGCGCTGAAGGAGTTATTTGTTTACTCCATTTTATACGCCAGGCGAATCTGTTTAGTGCCATTTGAGTCACTTTTATAAAGTGGCTCATCTGGATTTTATCTCATATTGAGACCTTTTTAACATTTTAGTATACTTTAATGTGTTTGTTTTGTCGTTTTATCCATTTTAATAAACTTTAATAAAATAATAATTTTAACATGTTAGTTTTGTCTTTTTAACTAATATATTGTTTTAATATGTTTGTTTTGTTTTTATTAGAGTGATACACCTGTGTTTTTTTTTAGGTGTTTCACTCAATTGTACTTTCAGCCCATTTGAGCACTCCTATGGAGTGTCTCATGTGGTGAATGATAATAAAATCCCCATAGGGGAGAGATATAATGTTTTAAATATATTTCAAAGCCCTAATGACCTCGATGTGTCGATGGGCCTTTAAACCACAATAATAATAATAACACAGTCAATTTCCTCAATAGGCTAGTCGGTAGTTAACAAGAATAATTAATATTAGAGTAATTGCATTTGTCGAAATAATTTTTTTTTTTTTTACAAACAGGTTATTACGTTGTCTGTTAGCGGCTTCTATTTTGAAACAGTTACGGTATCAGGATACCTCACATGTATTAGCCATCGTCTGGTGGTGATCCATTGCTATTTTAAGTACCATCCATCATTTTGTAGTAATGCTAGTGGTGTAATGCCATTAGTACTAAATTTTCTTCAAAAAAAGCTTTTTTACACTAGCAGTCAAGTCTTATCTTTTCTTAAATTTTTTCGACAATGCCAAAACCAAAACCTCGCTTCTTTTTTCCCTCTCCCCACCATCAATGCTGGAGTCAATTTCTTTCCTCTTAGCATAGTGCGGCCTTATGGGTGCTTCCATCGACAAAATGCAATTAACTAGAATTAATTAAAAGTAGTAATGAAACAAAATAAATAATCACCTAAGAATAAATTAAAGCTAAATAAAAATATAAATTGACAGAATTAAAATTCTTACACTCTACATATTATTATTAATATTATTATTATTATTATTATAGCACCGCGTCTTAATACACTTTCAGGTTATACGCACTTACGCTAATGTGTAATGGTAGGGTGATTGCGAGATGAAATGGAGGACCTACAGTTTAACGTGGAATCCAAACCACGGTGGAGGCCTGGCATTCCTCAGATTCACAAGTTGTGATTAATACACGTCTTGTCAGAGGTGAAGGAAGGGTTTGGCAATCATATAAATATGTGCCTGGACCAGGGATTGAACCCCGGGCGCCTGCACAGAAGTCGGACACCTTAACCCTTGGACCCCCAGGTCACCATTTTACTTATCTAACATGTACCCGTATTGTAAATATTTTAACGAACACATTAAATCTCTTCAAAAACTGAAAATTCAAATTAACTCTAAATAAATAAAACAAACTACAGCTTTTTTTTAAAACAGAAATATCACATATTGAAACGAGTTTTTTTCTCTCCAAAATATTAGTTACTATAGTACTAAAAACAGTTTTGTGAGGAATTATTTTGCGATAAATCCTAATGATAACTCAAAAACTGTGTGCTCATTTTGTACAAAAAAAAATTAAGTTATATAACAAGGTATCTCACTTTTGATTAAAAAATTAAATATCAGACAACTGAAATACAGATAATGTTAAACTTAGCCTGGCCATAAATAAATCCTTGCTTCCCCTTCATCAACAAAGCCAACCAAAAGAGCGTTACATTAAACCCTCCATGTCCACTAATGCTTGGTTTAATTATTATATGAGGGTGACCGATGGTCTAGGGGTAAGGTGTCAGACTTATGTGCTGGCGTCCGGGGTTCAATCATCACCCCTTTGGGGCAGTAAATGTTTTTTCCTTCTTTACTTAGGTCAAATCTGAGGAGACTTCTGCGTTATTGAAAAGGTTAAAAAATCACCCGAGACGGTGGGTAGGTCAAGATAGAAGGAAAGATCATATATTTTACGCCCACATGTTTGTGGGCTTTGTGAACCAAAAAACTCTCACTTCTGTCAGAAGACTCCTAGGGGTCACAGAAGTCTTTATCACAAGGCCATCATCTGAGTTGTGGGAAATTCTGACTAACAATAACCTGATCCCCAGGGTGGGCAAGTCTATCGTGGGGAGGAAAGCGATCTAATCTGTATAAAACGCCCAATTTCGACAAAATCGAATATGGCGAAATTGGAGTTGAAAATGGCAACATCGTAATCAGCAACGGTCTGTTGAGGAGTTACCAGGAGTTAGAAGGATGTGACATACTTTTTAGTCGGGAATTTTAGGAAATGATCAGGGAAAAGGTCAAGTTGAGTAGACACCATGGACTCATCACACTATCCAAGTGTACTCTCACTCCTCTCTCGAGTGACTCATCTCACCATCCAAGTGTACTCTTACTTCTCTTTTGAGTGACTCATCACATATGTTTAAAATGTTCTACACACCATAGGACGTGATTAGAAATCACCCATTGCTAAAATCCAATAATTTTTTCTGGAGTAAAAGTTTTTATTCTATATACCTGTATTTATGTGAGAATGAGTGGCTGGGAAAAACACCCTTAGCACCCAGCTGAAATTGAACTTCTATCTTGCCCCTGGTAAGCCAGGCGAGACAATGTGGACACCTTAGATACCTCTCCCACCAATCCTGGTCTTTAAACTCCTCAGACCCTATGTAACCCGTGGGTTACAGCTTTTAAAAGTCCCTCCAGAAAACAAACGAAATTCCCTTGAGAGTTCTTGCAGTTCGAATCACGCCTCCTAGGTGTCTTTAGTAGTACCACTGTGAAGACAGAGTGCTTAGACTTCAAAACACACTAGTTGATCATCATTATGATGAAGATGGTAGACCCTTTTTCTATCTTAATTTTACGCTCTCGTGAAAGTGAGTAATTTTTTATATTAAAGTAGTCTTTTGAGTTATGAAAAAAAATGCTATTCACAAACTTTTAAGAAAAAAGCCTAAAGATAGGTGTACAAAGTAATGAAAAACTTGGTAATGTTATAATTTTCCCAATACAATAAGGTGTCTTATTTTGACTAAAAGAAAATTTATTTCTTCATTTGTTTAGCTAGTATAAGAGTAATATTTTTTTTTAGAAAATTAACAAATCAAAATTTACATCAAATACAAGTAATTAAAACCTAATAGGAAACATTTTACTATAGGAACCAACAGTGGAAATGAAGTTAATAGCACCCGTACCTCATCTGAAGCATTGGCTTTCTACAGATGGAGAGCTGGAGGTGTGGTCATTCCACTGGACACTATAAGCGACATGCTTCTACGTGCCTTTGTAGAAAAACAAGCAGAGGAGTTGGAAGCATGTTTGATCCAAAACCAACAACCGAGCTAGATAATGCTTTCTTCATGATTATTATTTTCTTGATAACCAATGCTTGCCTTTCATGAATTAATTAGGCATTTTAGTTGCATACATTCCCAGTTGTTTTTTTCCTGCGCATCATTTTGTAGCCAAGGATGTTCTTTATTTCCAACTTATCATCACAGACAAAATTTAAAGCTTGTAATGATACAATTAAAAAAATAAACACATGATTTATGGGCACTAAACTATTTGAACTAAGTGTAGGTTTGGAAATTCACAGGAATTAACTCCCCGTTTGTTTGTAAATTTGACAGTGAGGTAAATGTTCAATCCTAAACACATCATGCTGAGATAGTATTTGTCATTGGTTATTCATTGTTTCCTCTTACACTTTTAAAACCTTGTTTGTTTGAAATGGTGCACACAAAGGGTGAAATTCTTTAATTTTTATCTATATCATATAATGATAATTTTTATATTTTTTAGGATCCATACACACAACAACACAATCACATTTCCAATGATGACAAAATTAATATTGTAAAATTATTCTATGTCATTTTTTAAAAATAAAGAAAACACACCTAATTCATTCGATAGCGTTCAGCCATGTAGTTAAAATTGGGGGGAATGCTTCCATTTGATTTCTTGTGTAGATGACCCGTACGCTTCAACCGTTTACAAGTAAAACCATTTCCTTTTTAACATAACAAGCCTAGTTCTTTTAAATTACTAAGTACGGTTTTATTAAAAACACTTTGTCCATCTTATAATGAAACAGCCTAAGTAGATTTTCACCCATTTCGATAACTTGGAAAAGTTGTTTCAATAATTGCATCAAGAAATATTTTGGCACATGATATTTGTTTCATCAACAATATTTTGTTTATAACTTACTTTCTCAACCAAGCTTAACCTAGCCTTTGTGTGAATAAATAAAATGTCTGATTAACTACTGTTTATAGATTTTTTTTATCAGAGGGAATTGAAGGATCAAGATAGCCTAATAGGCCTAAAATAAGAATCTCTATGACCCTGCTTCAAAATAGGTTTTTTAATATGCATACAGTATTTTAGTAGGCCTAAATAATGTATTTAAGTATCCTGTAATTTAATGAAAAATATTTTGCTGATGCTTAAAAGGTTTTAGGTTTTTTTTTGCTTGTTTGTTTGGGATAGTTTTTAATATAATAAAAATATTAGGCCTAACTAGTCCATTGTGTACTAAAATATTTCTCGTAACATTCATTTGAATATCAAATTCTATTTATTCTTCTGTGAATATGGTGAGTTTCTTAAAAAAAAATTTAAACAATATATATAATTATTCTACGATACAAAGTTTGTCATCATTGGATTTTTTCATATAGATGGTTAAGAATATAAAATTTATCCCTATATGACATAAAAAAAAGTAAATAATCTCTCCCTCAGCGCACTGTTCCCAAAATGTTTGATAAATCAACTAGATTTTTAAAAAAACATTCAGGAAAAACCACCATCAGTTCACCCAACCAAGATTTGAACCTCGATTTCACTGTCCTTGGCAGTCCAGCTCAACACGAGACCAACATATTAGCTGACTACGCCACCGAGGCGGGTTAAAATATAATACCCTAGTAAACTATAAGTTAGGCCTATTTGTAATCTTCATTTAATTTCAGACTTGGTTGGACCTCAACGTAGAGGCAAAAAAAAAGGCGGGGATTATAAACAATGCTACTTAGGAGGAGGTCCACCCCCTGATGAAAATTTAACAGAGATACAGAAAAGAATTGTGGGGCTACTTGGTCAGGTAGCGATTGAAGGAATCGAGTCAGCACTAGAAGTCGGTGTAAGTTTTTAGTTCAAAAGATTTCACTTATGCGAATATATTAAAATAAATATTAATTTGATTTAGAGAGAAAGGAACTATATTTTAGGCAGTAATACAAGTTACTATCATAAGTCAAGAAGTAACTTTTGATAAATATCGTCAATACTGTAAACAATATCCCGTCCTAATTTGTGTGTTCATGAAGGTGGCGGGACATTACAATTCGTTTACCTATGTTGCATCCCCTGATGGCAGCTTGAAATAACTAATTAAATCCATCCTCTATATAAACCTCTATAGTTTTGCAACTTCTATTTGTTTGTTTGTTTACCATGGCAACCGTTGTTAGAAGAGATAAGGGGGAAGGACTCGAATAAAAAAGAGAGGTGATGCGTTGGTTTTGAGACATGAAATAAATGTGAGTGTAAATACAAAGTCGGTGACCTGGTGGTCTAGGGGTAAGGTGTCAGACTTCTGTGCTGGCGGCCGAGGTTCAATCCTCGGTCCTGGCACAGATTTATCTGATTTCCAAACCCTTCCTACACCTCTGACAAGACATCTTGTGAATGTGTGGAATGCCAAGCCGTCACCGTATTTCGGATTCCACGTTAAACTGTAGGTCCTTCATTTCATCTCACAATCACCCTACCATAACACATTAGCGTAAGTGCGTATAACCCGAACGGGTAATAAGACGCGGTGATAATAATAATAAATACAAAGGATTGAATTTGAGGTATGAAGTTTTTCCGTTCCATCAGCGAGCGCCGGTAGGAGTCGAGGACTGGACCTCATTTTTCTCTCAAACGGGAAGATTCGTGAGATGAATGAGCGGCTTGGTTCATTTTAAAATCTAGAAGTTTGAGTGTTGCAGCCATGGTCAGAGAATGGTATGCAACTTGTGTTTGGCATCATCACCATAAGTACTACAGGAAAACGCGTGAGATGTTTTATTATTATTATTGACAGTTCAGGACCACTAATTCGCAGTTACCACCAATTAATATATGTTATTTACTTAAAGGCTCTTATGCCGCAATGTTTCACGGTTTATATTTATAAATTATTCTGGTACCGGATAGGTATGACTTTCTTTTAAAATTACAACTGCCACAATTAAAAAAAAATACATACACACACACACACACACACACAACACACATATAATATATATATATATATATATATATATATATTAAACACACACCACACAACACCTCTTTGAGTATTAGATATTTAAAATTTCACTATACTTACCATATGACTTTTTTCTTTTTCTTTACTTCTATTTTTGTTACATTTATGTTCCACCCTTCTGGTGAAATTGTTAGTCCCTTTCAAGCTCATAATAATAGTCATTTAATTTGTGAGTATCACTCAGCTCACTGGCGCCCACCCTTTTATTTCACTAGTATTTAGAACTTCGCGACGAACTACAGGATTACCGTGGATACACATCAGAGGGTAAGTTTACCTGGTAATTATGTCTATCACTACTGGGCCACATTAAAGCCACAAAAATATCCTTCCTCTCTACATCACCACAGATACCTCGAGAGGTTAGAGTCTCAGTTTTTTTTAATGTGCTCTACCGACTGAGTTGTTCTTTAAGATAACGCGGGAGCGAGGTTACTACTACCCCCCTTATAAAGTTACAATACCTATAAAATAATACTTGTGATGTATTAAAATGTTATCACTGTTTACTGCAAAAAGATATTTTCATTTAATAAAAATTTCTTCTTACCAAGGGACAATTTACATCAGTTTGATATTAGAAGACCAGACTTTACCACTTGATAATTAGTATTATATATATTTTTTATAAACAATAACTGGGACATACTTGTAATTTGGATTTTTTTTATAAGCAAAACATAGAACATTTATTTTATCAATGATAATAAAACCTATGTTAAATTACATTTTACCTAATTTTCTATAAATACAACAGTAAAAATATAGGACATTTAGGAATAAACTAATCAAGAACACTAAACTATGAGGAATCTTATTTTAAACAAATTAAATTGGGGCTAGGCCTATATTAGATTTTTTGAACATTAAATGCTCTTTATGATGTGAGTGTGCAGGATTTTGTTTGAGATTCTAGTACACTATTATATGTATTATTCGCATAACCTAACATTTATTTTTTAATTTTACTTTACAGTTTGCCATTTCTTGAACACTATTCAAAGAGTCGGCTACCACACCAAATGTTGACCCATTTGCGTTAGGACTCATATTTGAGGATGAGGTCAAAGCAGAATTGGTGGTGGAGGCAACTGAGTGTGTTCTGATTCCAAAAAGAAAGTACAGTAATAAAGGTAGTAATAATTATTTACACTAAGAGCTCTGATAAATTGAAAAGCAAGTACTTGAAAGACCTTTAAACGAATGTTAATATTTTCCTTCCACTAATCTTGGATGAACTATAATTATATTTCTAAAAGTCTTAATGTACAGTTTAGTCTGCTTTGGCTTGTGTTTCTTGTGTGCCCTCGTATTTAGGTTAAAAAAAATTGCCTTAAGACTTTCTTAGATGCTATAGTTTTTCACCTCAGAACTTTAGATACTAAATAATCGTTATGTTTCAACAGGTAGTCATTCTTCGGCAAAAGAGCTCGTCTATCAAAACTTCAACAGGTGGAGGCCTTAGTTGAAGTTGAAGACAAGAAGACCGTAGCTCTGAATAAGATTTGTTCATTGTTTTTATTATTTTAATATTTAGTAAATGTATTTGCCTTCTTCATAGGATGGAAAAAAAAAAGTATTTTCACTCTAATAGTGTCATTAATTGTACCAAAACTTTAAGCAATTAACAGGTAATAAGCTATTATTACTCATTCTGGATTTTTTTTTTCAGTTTCTCTTAGTTGTCAGTACTTTCACCTAGATCTAGGAATTGTACATATTGCGAATCGTAATATTAAGATCAATTATCAATGCTTTCGATATCAGTAGTAACAGAGTTTTACATTCCTAATTTTCTGTTAAATCTTTATTAAGTAATTCTTGTTCTATACATTCAGCAACTTAGTCCTCATAAAGCTTATTTAATGTTTTGTTTATCGATGTAACTACTCTTCGTACTATATAAATGTTTTAGAATATTTTTTCTAGTGAATCTGCTTATCTTGAATACAATAATTTTTTATGACGTTTATTTTATCTCCTTATTCTTGACATGAGGTAACTTTAGCAAACACCTGACCAGTGGTGACAAATTTGGTGGGGGATAGAGGGTAGAGCAGGGGGAGGATCAAGATGCAAGGCACCCTATAAATACTTTTTCTATGGATTTATTTCATTATACCCAAAATATTAAGAAACACAAATTAACATGTTGATTTTTCAGATTTACACATGTACATAAATTACATTTAGTCTACTGAAAATTGAATATAAAAAAATAAAAATAAATATATAGCTTACACTAGCAAAAACCACCCTTATATTAAATTATGATTATAATCTTGGAAAACTTAAATTGCAGTTTCAAATCATTTACACATTTCACCAAAGTTAGGTGATACCACACTATTTACTATAAGAGACAAAAAAAAAATTGCTTTGTTATACATAAACTCTTTTTTTATCTGCCAATATAAATAATGTTTATTAGCCAAGAAAGGTATTAAGATATAAAACAATGTAAAGAGGTGCACCGTCTGGTACGGTGACTGAACATACATGTTAATACAAGTAATGAGAACAAAAGGAGATTAGGATCAATGAATTTTAATGATACTGTATACATGATAAAACAGATATTTGACATATTGCACTTATATCTCAGTAAGTACGTAGTTAAATAACAATGAAGTGATGAAGTGTGGCAGCCTTGCCTAAGTATTGGCCAAAAGGGGGCGAGAAGCGCCGAGATAATAACACACGCCAAAACGTGGTGTTACTCTTTCTACTATTTACATGTCAAGTTTGCCTTGCAGGCAGAGTAAGTGCGTACCTCAGGCAAGTTCTGGTTTAGCTATACAAGAGAGCCCTCGATACATATATACTATCCTTATCAGTGCACAAAAACCGTTACTTGTACATATCAAGGTCCACGGGCCAATCGAGGACGAGACGCGTCCCACTGGTTGAGCACCCGCAGGGTGAGCAACACCACAAAAATCTAACAATGAATAAGTAACAACTGCAGTCGAGCCTGAGGGGCAAGACGGCCCACTAGCAGTGTACTTGCAAAGTGAGAGTAGTGAAACAATAACAACACTATACCACGTGCCAATTATGAAAGGCACGAGCGGCCCACAGTTTAACCTCCCAACAACATTGGGATAGGCCAGTGAACCTAATTAGGTACTAATCATCGGCCTCTATATAGCCTAAACAATCTCCTGCCTAGACAAGCTATCCTAAATATACATCAATGGACACATCATGTGTGTCGCGGGATTCACCATCCCGAGCGCGAGAAGCGCGCTATACCGCAATTGTAGATTGCAGCCTGTTCTCCTGGCCCAGGAGACTCAACATTAAATATTATATAACTAGCCTAACGGTAACACAACTACAGTCTCTCACAATAGACACGGACAGTTTCCAATTATTAATCCCTACTAAATGATACTTCTATCCATCCTCGCAGGATGTAGACTAACCCTAACAATTACATATTAATCTGGAGTCTACTCGTCATATCTCATCCTCGTAGTAGTTAAGTCCTTCGACATCCTCCACTTTAGAGTATCCATTCCCCTAGGATAGTAAGACCACTGTCGACTAGATGACAGATTCTGACTAGAAGTGCGCGCTTATTAGGCCTGCGTAGACAATGTTTACACGATCGTCTGCTGGCGTGTTCTGTGTTCCTTCCCAGCAGTCAGGCGAATATATAGTGGATAGGCCCGTATGAAGCGAAGGGGGAACCTCCCCAACCTTCTAGAAGGACGACCTGCGCTGGCCAACGGTTTTCTTGGAGCGGTCAGTTGGTTGGTGCTTGTGGTCGAACGCGGAGTTATTCCCAGCAGTGGTGATCAGTCACTTATCTTCTATGGTGTGTCATCGAATTGGGCATCAGGCTTACAGGAAGAGTCAGCAAAGTGGTATGTAAATAAAGAGATATATTATTAGCGAAGCATTTACATTATATTATGTTTAACTTTGATGATTTGCAGGAACTAGCCAAATATACGTTCTCTTGCACGTTTTAACGGGGCTAACCCAGGTTTGCCCGTTACAGAGGTTTTCCCTAAAGAGATAATAATACACAATATAGTTAAGTACAAAAAACCTTGTAAAAGCATTTCCTTTCTTAATTATGAAATTGGTGATATAATAATATGTTAACTTTAGTGAGATGAAAATTCTAAAGCCTGTCTTGTCAGAGGTGAAGGAAGGGTTTGGTAATCAGATAAATCTGTGCCGGGACCGAGGATTGAACCCCAGCCGCCAGCACAGAAGTCTGACACCTTACCCCTAGACCACCAGGTCACCGACAGAAAAAGACTTTGTATTAAAACATTTAACTTAAGCATTGCATTATCAGGCTATATAAAACGTGTATGAATAATTACTAGGTAGGCCTATATATATTTTTTTGTTTCTAATAATTTAAGTTGGGCCCATTTTTTTATAATTTTATTTAACAGGAGGAATTACACCTGTAGGTTAAATGGCACACTTCTAACTATAGCAGTTCATGGGATTAACAAAGGAATTACATTGGTGTATAAATTAATATAATAGTGTTGCAATAATATACATGCTTATTTTTATTTATTTTTTTTACACTTTGGACATTAAGTGTTTAAAATATAAAGACTTTATTACAATAGGCTTGTGATTGTTAAGAGTACAAATAAAATGATCATAGGCCCTACAATTTATCTAAAACTTCCAACTGAAAACTATAATTAGACCTATTCTGCACCATTTTTCCAAGCAAGTGTTTTGTTTACTAAAATATTAGCATCTTTTTATGGCATTCCATGTTTAACAAATATTATGTAGGTTCGTATTACACATAATCTAGCTGAAGTGTTATAAAATATATAATTTAGGATTTTATTGAATATAAACTAAACAAAAAGTGAATGCAATTATTTAAGTTCTACACCTAGGTTTTAGTCTTGAATAGGACAGTTATGGAGATAGGCATTTATTATTTTAAGTTAAGAGTGAAACTATTGGAGCAAATTAAGTAGCTATTCTTAAATATGTCTATAATAAGATTAAAAAGCATACTAAACAAGTTTTTACTTACTTTGATATCAGTAGGAATCACAGATTTACGTGTCACTCTTGGCAATCTGGGTTCTAATGAGGCAATTAGTTGCCTCACCAACTCCTTATTTAACCTAAATAACTTAATAAATCTACTCTCTGATAAAGCCTAAGGATTTTCTCTGTGATTAAATATTATGTGCCGTTGAATGTTATCCCTTCTTTCTTTAAAATCGTCCTCTAAGATTTGCAAGCGAAGTAAAGGAGGTGCATCCATCTTGTTTTATTTCTCTACTTGATAGACAAACATCTACTCGTACGGTGTGAGGCTGGCGAGTAGAAACCTCTCGCAAGTCGATAGTGTGACGTCAGTTTTCACTGCGTAGACGTTTCAAAATTAGAGATTTGCGAGATTGTGTGTGAAATGCGAGAAATCCGCTAGCGACTCGCCACCCGCACGTTTCAAAATTAGAGGCCCAGACCTCCTCTATTCTAGACTTTCGTATATAAGAGGGCCACAGCTTGTTTTGAGCAGGGGTCGAAACCCACTGCTCGTTCTAGTTTTTAAACCTGTGATTAGACTTGCTACCGAATGAACTTGCCAGCTGCTGTCTCGCTAGTCGCAGTCTGAATGATAGTCTTGAAATACTTTTTTTATGCTGCGAATGGATCTACTATCGAATACGGACTACTCGCTAGCGACTGAATTTTAAATTTGGGAACATTGCATTGCATACATTACTACTTCTAATAGAAGAGGGTATTTTAAATGAAATGCTAAAAGGATTTAACTGAAAACACAAAAATAAGCTAATTAATCAAGCATTTATTTATTTGTTTAGGGAATAACCAACAGTTATTCTTCTAGGTTGTCATACAAAAAGGGAATAATCAACATAGATAATAGAATAATAAAAATATTTTTTTCTTTTGTCGAAACCATAATTTATTTAATTCCTCTCTATTAAACAACTAAGAAACACCTGCACTCTAAAAAGAGGTAAAGTTAACTGAATTAAATATTTTGTTTTGTTTAGGTATTGAGATTTGACATCTGAGAATGTGATTTTCTATGTTTACAAGTTCTGGTTTGAAGATTCGTATTTTTTTGCTAATATGATCAGTTTTTAGTTTTAAATAGTTTCAGATTAGTTTTAATTAAAATGGAAAGTTTAAGCAGAGGTAAGAAGATAGTTCATTTAGCTCTAAAGAAGCAGCAACAAGTGTCTGATAATACACAACATAATGGTGAACTTTGACAACTTACTCAGGAGTTAAATGTTCCTATTGATGATGAACAACAAAATTAGTTTGAATGACATTATCAATACTGAAAACGTGAAACCAATACCAATAAATTGTGATTAGTATTAACAATAAAGACATTAATTACACTGAGTGGTGTAGATGAACTGAATGCAATTGAAAATCCAGAACAAAATCAAGACATTGTTAGTACTATTATTTGTAAGGACACTGTTGCTATAGATTTTAATCATGATGTAAATATTTTTGTTAATCCAAGCAATGACAATCAACAATAGCAGTAAAAACAAATCAAACCTTAAAGAACATATCCTCAAACACCTTAATAACAAATTTAAAAAGAATAAGATTATAAACATCAAGTCAGACAAAGGAAACACAATCGTTCTCATGAATCTTAATGATTACATTTCCAAAACCATGGATTTTATAAATAGTAACAACATTGTCGAACTGAAAAATGATCCTACCATCAAATTTCAAAAAACAATAAAAAATGCACAACCAAACATTAGTCCTCTAGTCATTTGTTACTTATTGTCTATATAGTTTAATAAAGTTGAATTATTTGTGTTTTTTCGTTATATTTTTACTTATCATGTATGTGACCTTGACTCACATTTCTAATGTGTTATTTTAATAATGTTCTGATATCTTAAATCATATGTGTATTAATCAATAAATTATTTGATTTTAATTAATCTATATAGACTTACTATAGTAAAAGTTTGTAATTTCACAAAAATCTTTCTTACTTATACTTATTTATTCTAATATCTTCATATTAAATTCTATAAAGATAATGACAGATAAGTTGAACACGGGCCAAGACGAGAGCCCAGAGACAAACACAATAAATATTAATACTACTTTAGAGTCTTTAAATAATAATATTAATCAAGATGAGACGATAGGAGCAGGCAGAAAAAGAAAATTGCGACAAAATGCCATAAAATGAAATGGGGAAAATAATTAAGACATCTGCAGGGCTAGCATGAGCACCACGGAGACTGTTACCAATGTCTGATTGGAACACCACCAAGTATATACTAACAAGTGTGATTGTGAGCGCTCTTTGGTAGTTACCAACCACGGTAAGATATCGAATTTTTTCTATAAGTTAAAAAACCTCTCTACCCCTCTGTTAGCCTACTGATACATCTTATTTTTGTATTTCCTTTCGTTGAATTTAATATACTATTTACATTTTGTTATAGTAGTATTTATTTATGTGTTTTAGGGTTTAATTTTTTTCAAGTTTTGTGTATACTCATGTTTATAGCACATAATAGCATTTTTCAAGTGTTGTTTTTACAGTTTATATTAGGCTATAATATAGTTGCTATTTAAACGCTTTGTGTCAGTTTTATTCATACTTTAGAAGTGTTAGATAAGTTGTTTAGTTAAACAGTGTGTATTATAAAACTTTAATTAGTGTTAATTTTTTTACGTTAGATATAGTTGCTCATAAAACACATTTGTTTAAGTAATATTAATAATCATGTTAGGTTAGGTTAGGTTTGGTATGGACCACTAGTTGAACAGTGTGTATTATAACACTTTAAAAGGTTGGATTCTTTTCTCATTAGTTTGATAATTTATAGTTCACGTTAGTTTGTATTTAATTTTATTATTTTATATTGTAAAATCTTTTGATATGGAAGCACTTGCCCATCTTCAATTAATTATACTAAGAAGAAGGGTAGAGAGGCAATGAATGCAATTGCGTAGGCAAATGCTTTGTGATATTAGCAATCCTTTCGAAATCTCCGAGAGCATTCCAAAGTTTGTATAGAACAAGTCTTGTTATGGGTCGGGATTTGTGTGATCTCTTGAGGGGCAGGCTCCAAAGAACCGTAGCATCAGGGATTCCGGTCCACATACAGGTAAATAAACTTTTAATGCACATTGTCAAATTTAAACATGTGAATTGTTCTATTTTGCTTAAGTAGGCCTACATTATTATAATGCAATCTTATTCGGCATGTAGGTACTTGCTGCGCTAAGTTTCTTCTCTGAGGGTGGCTACCAGCGTGGAGTGGGCCCAAAATGCCTTTGTCTCATTGATTCAGACAGCAATTGTCTCATGCATCATGCTGTCTGCAATGCGGTATCAGCCCAATTAGCAGACCGGTGGATAGTATTTCCTACCACCGTAGCCCAAAGAGAGAGGGTACAATATGGGTAAGTATAAACCTAGGTTATAGGTTAGCTTTTAAGAAGACATTACCAATTTTTTTACATTATATGTGGGCACTTTAAATGAATGGTGAATTTCCAAAACGTTGTAAATGCCACATATAGGTGAAATATGTTTTTTAACGGAAATGGGTTGTAAATGCCACGCTTCACGCTGTGGAATATTCGTGACAAGATAGTGCTGATCCTAGCGGTAGAAAATTTAAGTTGAACTGTTGTGCAAGTCATAACGTTGTAACAGCCAAGGTGCAATTCGAGCGGCAACGTTGGCCAGTTGCTTTGTAATAGTGACAAGTGACAACAACTCTTGTATGTTTCTTGTTTATTCGAGCTGCGTTTTTTCATTGTTTCTTTTATTTTTATTTTTATTGCTATGAGTTCTAATGTAAGTCAACCTTCTAAGAAAAAAAGATTTGAAGATAACTGGTTTAAAAACAAAGTGAAAAAACAAAGAAATTCGGGTAGTGAATATGTATCTCCAAAATCTTTAAAGATAGTCAAAATGAAAAATTCTCCAACTGAGGTAAGAGATGTGATTACATTTAATTTAAATGTGTGTATATAAATGAACTAGATAGCTGTTGCCGTGGCTTTGCTCGCGTGGAAGTTGATTATATACAAATACGAAAATATGCATATGTATTTACAGATTAATTTAAAATATTACGTTATGTTGATGACCATGACTTGACCTCAGATCAAAAATAATGCAAGTCCGATACAATTTTCATCCTTATTAAATAAAATTTCCAAAATTCCTGAAACACGTATTTATTTGTTTTACGTCAATAACGAAATAACAAAATTTTGTTTTGTAACTTTCAAAATGACGGATTTCATACATATTATCATACTATTATATCCTATTTTGACCCTTTGGGGGGGAATTTTCTAAAATCCTTTCTTGTGGGGCCCACATAACAAAATGAAAAATTAAATCGAATGTCTGCTTGTAGCCTTTTGTTTGCGCTGGCGATGATGAATCAGTCAGTCAGTCATCAGTCAGTCAATGGGAAATGTTATTTTATAAATATAGATGAAAATTTTTTTATTTTTCACTACTTTTTAAGGGTGGGGAAAGTTTGTGTCATAGAAAAATATCCTTTTGAGGTGTAAGTAAAATTATATTTTAATTTAAATTGGTGTAAATAAATAAAAAAATGTTTTACTTTCTTGTTTACCCAAGGAGGAAGAAGTATTGTACCCAAAAAAAAATTTACTTGAGATTTTAATGG